>CM041781.1:202929157-203093266 GCA_023374045.1 Limonium bicolor | reverse complement strand
ACACGACTTTGCTGCAACCCAAGTATTACCCGGTGCATGTACAAGAGGCTAAGCGCCTGGAGCTGGACAGTCTGAGGCAAGGGGACAAGATGTCGGTTGATGAATACTATACCGCCTTCACCGACCTTATCTACCTGCTACCAGACCTGGGTTACTCAAACCGGGTTCTGGTAAACCGTTTCTACAACGGACTCAGCCACCGCCTATGCTACGGGATGGGGCCAGCTGAATATACCACCTTGTAGGTAATTAGAATACCACTTGATGTGAATAAGAGTATACAATGAGAAAGTGTGAATGTGAGTATGATTTGTGGGGCATAACTAACACCCTAAACTATAGGAGTGCTATCATGCCGCTGCTAAGGTCAAATCACCGTCCAACTAAGGGACGAGGAGAATGCGCATAAGCGCAAGGCTTCGAGCGAGGGCCAGAACACGCAAGGGTACGGGGGAGGATTGAAGAAGAAACCTTACCCCCAGTCACAGAAAGGCCAGCAACAGGGCGGCAAGGGCCAGGCCCAGACCACCACTGTTGAGGAGCCACTCCAGCTCACCTATGCATATGCGGCTAAGCCCCTACGCTCTCACCCGCCACAGGCCAGTACGGGATCTGGACCGAAGCGCCACTATGCAAACGATAAATTTGACCTATTAAATACCAAGAAATAATCTCAGGGAATAATAAATCAAACGACCGTCAGGTTGCAAAATCCTGGTTATTGTAGTAGAGTTTATGGGAACCAGGTATCGAACCGTGGGACTATGTGATAATTATCTAGACTTAGCAAAGGTTATAAATTGAGGGGGAATTTTGTTTTGTTCTAAACTGTGAATTATAATAAAGACAACAAGAATTTAAATAACAGCTAATAATTAAAACAACAGAATAATAAAAGTGGTTGTGAATATGGAAGAACGGACTCTGGGTTCAGGTTTTACTCGTTTGATTAATTATGCTATTCTACCGGTTTAATTAAGAATAATTTGGCAAAATTCCTTTTATAGTCTTTAGATTTAAATCCTAAATTCTAATGACCTCGTTTACCAGAACATGCAAGGTTTGATTTAAACTCAGGCAAAACACATGTAAACGGCTAGTTAAAAGGAATATAATTTTGCATCTGAAATACTAGATTTATTCAATCAGAATAAATTTTTCCACAGACATAACAATTAATATGACCTATCTATTTCTCACGGATCAGTTCAAAATAGATTTCGTAAAGCAATTTAATAAACTCATGTAATTTATTGAAAAGCGAGATAATAACATTAATTGTATCAAATTATAATTAACTTAAACCGGTAAAATAAAGTGCACAATTAAAACAAACTAATAATAACCATCTCCCAGAGTATAGATAATCTAACCGGACATGTTAAATAAATGAGCAGAGTTAAGAGTAAAAGAAATCATCTGTTTCGCTGACTCCTGCTCCGTTATTCTGACAGCCCGGAATAGAATTGTGGCAGATGGATAATATATGGAGAATGGTCGAGCGTGGGTTTTGTGGTGGTGGTCGAGTGATTTTGTGAATTGTGAATGGATGTGTACGTAAGTGAATTGTTTGTGAAATGGAAAAGGTGAAGGTGGGGGCGATGGAGTAGTATGGTGTCGGATGATTTTGTGAATGGGTTTGTGAATGGAGTGGAGCAAATTGGATCGTGGGTGAATGACTGGATGATGGACGATTAATGGACGATTTGAGCAGAGTGATTTGCAGCTCTATTTATAGATACGTGGAACGGGATGCAGACAAGGAAGAGAAGTGACAGGGATAGTGAGCTAGCTAGTAGAGGCGGTGGAGTCGATATGCAGATCTGGAAAAATTGCTGTCAGAGATTTCATCGGGGGCAGAGCAATTGATTGCAGAGTCACGCGTGCAGAAATTAAGGTGGGCGATCGTCTGCAATTAATGAGGTAGCAGTTCGAATGCGGCGCCCATCGGAGAAGAAAACTGTGCGAAATTCTGTTCTGTGCGCATGTATGCATGTCCGCCAGGCGGTTCTGCCTCTCTTGTCCGCTCGAAATCAGGCGGTTGTCTCTATTGCTTCCGCCTCCTTAACATGCGGTTGTACCACTCTTGTCCGCCAGTTATGACTTGTCCGCCTCGCGGTGGCATGTGTCTCGTCCGCCTCTTAGTAGGCGGTACTCTCTGTTGTGTCCGCCTCGCGGTCGCATGTGTGGTGACCGCCCAAAATGAGGCGGTAGCCTCTCCCTGTTCCGCCTGTTTGAACTCGCCATAACAGGCGGTAGTTTGTGTAGAGTCCGCCCCCCTTGTGGGCGGTTGCAGGTGTGGAGGCGGTAGCCTCATCTATATATAAATACGAGTATACTCCAATCTTCGGTCGGCCCCAGATTCTTCGTTATAAGTCCGTTTGACCCGCCGTTTGTTGCGTTGGAAAGCTCGTGAGGCGAACTATGCATTTCTGTCATTATTTCCTGATTTTATCATATAAATTGGAATTAGTTCCTACCCAAAGTAAGAGTTACAAAAAGCATAGGATAAGTGTGAGAAGGTGCGTAAAAAGTTACATAATATAATGACCAAGCACCTATAAAACTATATAAATTTCACACTTATCAAATCACCCCACACTTAGCTTTTTGCTTGTCCTCAAGCAAAACTCTCAAACACGAGTTTAAGTCAAGCGAATGAAACTCAACTCAAAAGGAAGGACACAAAAGAAAGATTATTAGTTTTACCACTACAGGGGCATTTTTCTTTTTCATAAAACAAGAAGTCATTAAAAGCTAATAATAGAGAAACAAAACCATAAGAACCTCGCCTTTAGCAATGAGCCAATCTACCTTTACATTCTCAAACCGTTAGAACGACAAGGGGCATGAAGTAAGATCTTATTCCATCATACCTTTCAATGCCACATACTCTTGATCCATAGAGAAGATTATATTTTCATTTAGCACAATGATTGCACATTTTTTTAATTTAAGCGCTTTTAAGTTCTTTCACCACAGACTTTTCTCTCCACCCATGTAACGGCTTTGGGTCAACTATCCCAGACCACAAGGACCTTAGGTAGCTAGGTGATGAGGCACCCCAAAGGACTTAATAACCAAGTGGACGAGGCCTGACTTTGGATCAGAATTAAAATTAAACATGCTTAAGATCAGCGGAGTACCTTGCCTTGTTCTTTTTCCAACCATTTCAATCCAGACATTCCAAGGCCTAAGGCTAAAAACAGGGTTCAGATGGTGAGTATTCTCAATCATTTTAGTATCAATAGAACATAGACTTCATTTTTAATCAATTAAAACCAGAGAAATTTAAAAATTTTGCACCCCATTATCAGTGAACCAATTATTCCTCCTCTATGGCTTCCTTCCAAGTTGAGCAACACAGCAGGAGTCAAACAAATGCAAGAGAAAAGAGCTCAAAGATAAACAAAAGATAAGCTACGAAGGAGGTTACCCCACCCCACACTTAGAGTGAAGCAATGTCCTCATTGCTATGGAAGAATTAACATTGTGCAAGCAATCCAACGGGAAACAAAAGTAAGACATATAGTGGTTCAGAGGGGAGTATGTGTAATAGTAAAGAGTGAAAAGGATTTAGAATACTCCCCAGAGTCCGTTCACGGTGTGTTGCACGGTCCACCCCACACTTGAGTTCAGCTGTAGAATTGCGCAAGATGTGCCTGGAAAGAATTTTCTAAACAGCCAGAAGAACTCAAGTTATTACTGCCTCATGTGCTGCCACTCCTTAATGTAGGAAAATAAGAAAATAGACTAATAACATTTTTTTTTTATAATATTAGATAAATTATTGAAGCACACAGAAAACTGTAAAGTAAATGTAAGTGTAAGAAAAAGGATAGAGAATTCTTCCTGTAAATTGCAAATAAGTGGTGGGTTGCCTCCCACCAAGCTGCTCTGTTTTATAGTCTCAAGCTAGACTCATAAGTCCGATTAATTAGAAGAGGAAGAGGAGTGGGAAGGGGTCCCACAACTTCCTAGAACTAAGTTGCGTAGCTTTCGGAACTTATGCTTCAATCGCCATGGTAGAGATGTCTTTTTAGGTGGTGCCGACTCCGAAACAGAGGAAGAAAGATCCTGTTGTACCTGGACAAAAGAAACTCCAAGCAAGTTAGTAGAAACATCAGCGGGACAAGTATACCTTTTCAGACGGGCCCCATTAACTTTGAAGGTTTCACCCTTCTTGTTTTCCAGTTCGTAGGCTCCAAATGAAGTAACCCCTACCACCTTAAATGGTCCTGCCCAATGAGATTTAAGCTTTCCTGGAAAGATCTTCAATCTAGAATTGTAGAGGAGCACCCAATCTCCAACTTTGAAGTCACGTTTCTTGATCATTTGATCGTGAAGTTTCTTGGTGCGCTCCTTGTAGATTCGAGCACTGTTGTAAGCTGTATCTCTTAGTTCTTCAAGCTCTGAAAGCTGAATTTTGCGTTTCTCACCAGCAGCAAGTATGTCAAAGTTCAGGGCCTTAAGTGCCCAGTACGCCTTATGCTCCAACTCAACAGGTAGATGGCAAGATTTCCCATATCCAGCCTAAAAGGAGACATCCCGATGGGTGTCTTGAATGATGTCTGTGGCCCAGAGAGCATCATCTAACCGTAGAGACCAGTCCTTTCTTGAAGAGTTTACTGTCTTCTGGAGAATCCACTTCAACTCTCGATTGGATACTTCAGCTTGTCCATTTGTTTGTGGGTGATATGGTAGTGCAACCTTATGACGTACTCCGTACTTAGCCAGCAAGGCATCGAATGAACGGTTGCAAAAATGTGATCCCCCATCACTGATAATTGCTCGTGGAACTCCGAAGCGAGTGAAGATGTGCTTTTTGATAAACTTGATCACGGTCTTTGAATCAGCATTCTGGCATGGTATGGCTTCAACCCACTTGGACACATAGTCCACTGCACCAGAATGTATTGATAACCTTGTGAAGAGGGAAATGGCCCCATAAAATCGATACCCCAACAGTCAAAAAGTTCGACTTCCAAAATGCTTTGCTGAGGCATCTCATGTCGCCTTGAAGTATTGCCCATGCGCTGACAGCTATCACAACTAGCCACAAAGGTTTGGCAGTCTTTATGGAGTGTGGGCCAATAGAATCCGGACTCCAAAACCTTGGCTGCCGTCCGATGGGATCCATGATGGCCTCCAGCTTCTCTGGAGTGACAAAACTCCAAACACTAGGTACCTCATCATCAGGGAGACACCTGCGAATTAAGCTATCTGCACACACTCGAAACAAGTGAGGGTCTTCCCAGATATAATGGCGTGAGTCAGAAAGGAATTTCTTTTTCTGAGCATATGATAATCATGAGGAACAACTCCAGAAACAAGAAAATTAGCCATATCAGCATACCATGGCTCTTGCACCTTTTTCAAACTGAAGACGGCTTCATCGGGAAAAAATTCATTAATAGGAATACCGTCGTCAGGAGTTACCATCCTAGAGAGATGGTCAGCAACAACATTCAGTTTACCACTCTTGTCCCTCACTTCTATATCGAATTCCTGTAAAAGAAGAATCCAACGTAGCAAGCGAGGCTTGGCCTCTTTCTTGGCAAACAAATATTTAAGAGCAGAGTGGTCAGTGTGGATAATCACTTTACTTCCCCATAAATATGATCGAAATCTATCTAAGGAGAAGACCACTGCTAGGAGCTCTTTCTCAGTTGTTGTGTAGTTTCTCTGGGCATCATCTAGAGTTTTGCTGGCATAAGCAATAACTCTTAACACCTTATCTTTCTTTTGGCACAGGGCTGCACCTACTGCAAAGTCACTAGCATCACACATTATTTCAAATGGCGATGACCAGTCAGGAGAAACAACGATAGGGGCAGCTACCAATTTTTGCTTAATTAAATTAAAAGCAGAAATACAATCTTCAGAAAATATAAATGAAACATCTTTCATTAGCAATCAGTCAAAGGTTTAGCAATTTTAGAGAAGTCTTGAATAAACCTTCGATAGAAACCAGCATGCCCAAGAAACGATCTTACTTCCTTTACACAAGTGGGAGCTGGTAGCTTCTCTATCACTTCGACTTTTGCTTTGTCAACCTCAATCCCTTTAGCAGACACCTTGTGGCCGAGCACTATCCCATCCTTTACCATAAAATGGCATTTCTCCCAGTTGAGAACTAGGTTGGTCTCTTCGCACCGTCCAAGGATAAGATCAAGCTGTGCTAGACAAACATCAAATCAGAGCCATAGACAGAAAAATCGTCCATAAATACCTCTATACTCTGCTCAATGAAGTCTGCAAAGATGGCCTGCATGCAGCGCTGGAAAGTGGCAGGGGCATTGCATAAACCAAAGGGCATTCTTTTGTATGCAAAGGTACCAAATGGACAAGTAAAGGTAGTCTTGTCCTGGTCCTCAGGTGCAATAGGAATTTGAAAGTACCCTGAAAAACCATCTAAAAAACAGTAATATTCCTGCCCAGCCAATCTCTCTAGCATTTGATCAATAAAGGGGAGTGGGAAATGATCTTTCCTGGTGGCTGAATTCAAACGCCTATAATCTATACACATACGCCATCCAGTGATCTTTCGTTGGGGAATGGACTCACCTTTGTCGTTTAAACAGCTTCAAAACCTCCTTTCTTAGGAACTACCTGTACAGGACTTACCCATGTGCTGTCCGATATAGGGTAAATGATCCCAGCGTCCAGAAGCTTCAACACCTCGTCTTGACAACTTCCTTCATGTTAGGGTTGAGCCGACGCTGGGGTTGTCTGACAGGTTTGTAGTCTTCCTCCATATAGATACGATGTGTACAGAAGGCCGGGTTGATGCCTTTGATATCAGCTAGAGTCCATCCGATGGCTCTCTTATGTCTTCTCAGAACTTCAAGTAACCTGCTTTCTTGCCCAGAAGTCAAAGAAGATGAAACAATGACAGGCAAGTAATTATCATTAGCTAAAAAGCAGTACTTGAGATTAGAGGGGAGCTCCTTAAGCTCAAGTACTGGAGGTTGCTCTATAGAAGGAACAGGTCTTTGGATTTCTTTATCAAGTCTCTCCAAAGGAGGGCGATAGGCTTGAAAACCTGGTTTTCCTCTCTCTACATGTGCTAGAGCTGTATTAACATCCATATTAAGAGTTTTATCCTCAACAGAAGATATAAGAATGTTCTAAAGGTTCAAAATCTGAAAAAGTAGAAGAAAGTATAGAATAAATCTCATCATCAGTAGAAAGTTCACATACCTCGCCATCCTCATCTTGCATACTTACCGACATAACTGAATGAGCTGAAGTAGAACTTAACTTCATCATCTTTTTCATATCAAACTCTATCTTCTCATCTCCGTACCTCAAGGTGATTCTGCCATCATGCACGTCAATGACCGCCTTGGCAGTACTTAGAAAAGGACGACCCAAAATGAGTGGGACCTCCACATCATCATCTATTTAAAACAACAAAATCCGCAGGAAAGATGAAGCGGTCAACTCCCACTACAAGATCTCGCACAATTCCCATCGGTTTTATCTCGGATCTGTCGGCAGCTGGAGTTTAAAAGGGACTGGGTGAAGCTCTCCTCCTTTTACCTTCAAGAAGGTTGCATATGGCATGATGTTGATGCTTGCACCCAGGTCACACAGGCCACTTCCACAATCTATATCTCCGATAAAGCAGGGAACAATAGGAGTGCCGGATCCTTCTTTTGGGGGAAGTGCTCGAAGTAACGCCGTAGAGCACTCTTCTGTAAGGTGGACAGTCTCCTTGTCCTGCTTCTTCTTCCTTTGTCACGAGATCCTTCAAAAATTTTGCATAGTTAGGCATCTCCTGGTAGTTAGTATTCTCTAAGCATCATCTGAAGAGCATCAATAAAGGAAATCAATAGTCAGTTTCTTAAATATGCTAAGAATTATTGAATTGCTCATCTAAACACTTCTTTTTCATCCTGTTTGGAAATGGAAGCTCTATTCTTAGGAGTAGAAGAAGGTACATCAATTTGAATAGAAGATGGAGAAGGGAAGAATTGATTGGAGCCTGTATCTCCTCAGAAACTACCACTGGTGGGACCGAAGGCTCTGGTGATTCATTAGAATGGGTGATCTTTTCACAGTTTGTTGTGCAGTCACTTGTTGTTGATTATCTCCCAGCTGCTTGCCACTTCTTAACATCACGGCTGCGCTGAGCTCATCCTCAGGTTGGATCTCTGAAGATGACACCACAATTGCAATCCTCAAGGCCTTGGCCGTCTCTCTTGGATTCTGCTGAGATTGAGATGGAAATGAGCCTGGCTGCCTTTGATGCTGGTTGTTAAGTAGCTGGTTCATCTGCTGCTCCAGATTTCTCTGGCTATCCATCAAGGATTGGTTGAGAGTTTGTTGTTCCTTCTGGTTGGTAGCCATGGAAGTAATTATATCTTGGAGCTTTTCCATCTTTTCATCAGATGCAGATTTAGGTGGCTGGTAAGAGCTGGCCCTGTCCCATCTGCATCTGAGGACGAGCTTGATTGTATGGTTGCCTAGAGAAACCTGGGGGACCCTGCGCATTACTTTGTAAAAGATTCGAATTTAAGGCATTGTTGGGATTACCATACCTGAGATTCGGATGTTGATTTCGGTTCCAGGGCTGTTGGTAATTCCCTTGTCCTACAAAGTTGGCTTCTTCAGCGACCCGTATCTCCTCCAGATAAGGGCATACTTCAAACGAGTGGTCACCCCACAATGAGAGCACAGAGGCTCAGATGAGGATGAAGAAGCTATCCTCTTTACCTGCTGAGAAGGCTGACCATTAATTAGAAAATCGTCAAATCTTTTTACTAGTGAGCTTACCAGTGTGGATTGTTGAGCTTGTGACTCTGCCATCTGCTCCATCCAAGGATCTATATTTCTTGCACCTTTGGCACCCATAGTCATAGTTCTGCCACCTTCGGTGCCCCACTGACGAACCTCTTCTATGTACGTCTCCATGGCCGCCATGAAATCATTGCCGGATCGGTTGAGGATGTTTCCTCCCAAAGCTGATCTAACTTCGGCTTGATGTATATGCTGCAAACCATTAAAGAATGTCATAGCTATACAAGTGAGATCTTGTCCGTGATGAGGACACTGTCGGAGCATCTCTTTAAAACGATCCCATGCTTCACAGATAGTCTCAGTACCTCCCTGTTTAAAAGCAAGTAAAGCAGCAACCAAATTCCTAGTTCTAGAAATAGGATAATATTTTTCATAGAACCTGGTTGTCATCTCCTCCCAACTAGTGATAATACCAGAGGGAAGACAGTAGAACCATTTCATTGCTTCACCGGTGAGGCTGCTAGGAAATAAACTCATTCTAGCATACTCCAGGAGACTATCTGAGCACCCAATTTGATCAATATTTATTAGAAATCGGTTGACATGATCTAGGGCGTCGTTGGGGTTGGAACCGTCAAATGTGCCTGAGGGCATCTCTCGTATGACCTTGTTCTGATGTGATGGCTTCAGATCCTTCCATTCCTTCATTAATTCAGGTGGTAGCGTAGGAAGAGCTACTGGGCTTCTTCTTGGAATGGCTGCTGGTCTGCTAAATTGCTTCATTGCTTGGCTACCGTTTGTAGGAGTTGCCATTTGTATTTCTCTTTGGAACCTCTGTTGGCGTCTGGCTAGCTGAGCGGTACGTTCGATTTCCGGGTCAAGGATTCTGTCCCAATCGAGATGAGTGTCTGACCAAGAACGAGTGTACACCATCAACAGTCTGCAAAAAAGAAAAATAGATTCCACAAAAATTTAAAAGTAGAGTAAAATAAAATAAAAGTAGATAGATACAATATAATAGTAATAATAATAGAAATTTTTTTTATATTAATAATAACCCAAGCTAAGGACTAGACAGGAGTCTAGTCCCCGGCAACGGCGCCAATTTGCAAACGATAAATTTGACCTATTAAATACCAAGAAATAATCTCAGAGAATAATAAATCAGACAACCGTCAGGTTGCAAAAATCCTGGTTATTGTAGTAGAGTTTATGGGAACCAGGTATCGAACCGTGGGACTATGTGATAATTATCTAGACTTAGCAAAGGTTATAAATTGAGGGGGAATTTTGTTTTGTTCTAAACTGTGAATTATAATAAAGACAACAAGAATTTAAATAACAGCTAATAATTAAAATAACAGAATAATAAAAGTGGTTGTGAATATGGAAGAACGGACTCTGGGTTCAGGTTTTACTCGTTTGATTAATTATGCTATTCTACCGGTTTAATTAAGAATAATTTGGCAAAATTCCTTTTATAGTCTTTAGATTTAAATCCTAAATTCTAATGACCTCGTTTACCAGAACATGCAAGGTTTAATCTAAACTCAGGCAAAACACATGTAAACGGCTAATTAAAAGGAATATAATTTTGCATCTGAAATACTAGATTTATTCAATCAGAATAAATTTTCCACAGACATAACAATTAATATGACCTATCTATTTATCACGGATCTGATCAAAATAGATTTCGTAAAGCAATTTAATAAACTCATGTAATTTATTAAAATGCGAGAGAATAACATTAATCGTATCAAATTATAATTAACTTAAACCGGTAAAATAAAGTGCACAATTAAAACAAACTAATAATAACCATCTCCCAGAGTATAATAATCTAGCCGGACATGTTAAATAAATGAGCAGAGTAAGAGTAAAAGAAATCATCTGTTCGCTGACTCCTGCTCCGTTATTCTGACAGACCGGAATAGAATTGAGGCGATGATAATATATGGAGAATGGTGGGGCGTGAGTTTTGTGGTGGTGGTCGAATGATTTGTGAATTGTAAATGGATGTGTACGTAAGTGAATTGTTTGTGAAATGGAAAAGGTGAAGGTGGGGGCGATGGAGTAGTATGGTGTCGGGTGATTTTGTGAATGGGTTTGTGAAAGGAGTGGAGCAAATTGGATCGTGGGTGAATGACTGGATGATGGACGATTAATGGACGATTTGAGCAGAGTGATTTGCAGCTCTATTTATAGATACGTGGAACGGGATGCAGACAAGGAAGAGAAGTGACAGGGATAGTGAGCTAGCTAGTAGAGGCGGTGGAGTTGATATGCAGATCTGGAAAAATTGCTGTCAGAGATTTCATCGGGAGCAGAGCAATTGATTGCAGAGTCACGCGTGCAGAAATTAAGGTGGGCGATCGTCTGCAATAATGAGGTAGCAGTTCGAATGCGGCGCCGGCGAAGAAGAAGAAGAAGACGCGAAGAAATTCTGTTCTGGCGTGCTTCGTCCGCCTGTATTACCGCCTAATAACAGGCGGTTGCTTGTGTCGTGTCCGCTCGAAAGGAGGCGGTAGTGCCTATTTGTTCCGCCTGCTTAACATGCGGTAGTCTCTATTGCTTCCGCCTCGCGGTGGCATGTGTCTCGTCCGCCTCTTTGTAGGCGGTACTCTCTGTTGTGTCCGCCTCGCGGTCGCATGTGTGGTGACCGCCAAAATGAGGCGGTAGCCTCTCCCTGTTCCGCCTGTTTATAGGCGGTAGTTTGTGTAGAGTCCGCCCCCCTTGTGGCGGTTGCAGGTGTGGAGGCGGTAGCCTCATATATATAAATACGAGTATACTCCAATCTTCGGTCGGCCCCAGATTCTTCGTTATAAGTCCGTTTTGGTCCCCGTTTGTTGCGTTGGAAAGTCGTGAGGCGAACTATGCATTTCTGTCATCATTTCCTGATTTTATCATATAAATTGGAATTAGTTCCTACCCAAAGTAGGTTACAAAAAGCATAGGATAAGTGTGAGAAGGTGCGTAAAAAGTTACATAATATAATGACCAAGCACCTATAAAACTATATAAATTTCACACTTATCAGCAATAAAGGGAGAGGCCGGCCGCGGTGGTAGAACCATCCCTCCTTCCCAGAAGGCCCGCAGAAAAGAGCTGCTGGTGGGCGGAGGAGGTGAAGACGGTGTGGTGGTATCAGCATCCTCCATCGCCTCAGGGCCCGGGGGCACCTCCTCGGCCGCGCCCGGCATAGCACTCACCCCGCAGACGCCTCCCCCCGGGAGGGAAGTCCCGGACCCAGAGGGAGCAGCCTTCTCCAAAGACTCCCGTTGAGGTGCCGCATCTGGAGCATCTGGCTCATCAAGGTGCACTATGTCAGAGGCCTTCGTCCTTTTGGCCATGTGTTTCACCTTACCCTTCGAAGCAAGGGACTTCTGCCGATGCTGGGTAGCGGACGGCTGTCCGGGCGCCTCGCCCGCGCCGGTTGCCCGGCTCCCTCCTTGGCCTTGGCCTTCTCAGCCTCGGGAGCTGCAAAGCAGAGGAACATACAACAGCAGGTAGCACAAAAAGAGCCAGTCGTTAACGGCAGGTGGCAGCCAAGGAAACGAAAGAATAAAGCAACAAGAAAAGGCCAGAACAGGTGGAACGTGAAGGATAGGACCGCACATGCACGCCCTCTCTCCTCCCATGGACTAAGATTGAGATCTGACCCGTCGTAAGTTGGAAGAATACCCGACGGCCGGAACCTGGACTAGTGTACCAAGTACCTGGTTGGTTTGAAGTATCAGGCGACCGGGCCTCCGGAGTCCGAGCGGACCCCCTTTCCCCGTCCTTTGCCGATCTCGGCTTCTTTGCCAGGTGATCAGCTTCGCCCCCGGACCTCTTCCGACCAACGACAACCGCCTCTTCCTCGCGAAGGGCCGACTCCTCCACAGCCTCCGGGGTGGCGTAGTAGTCCACCTTTCCTTCCCCGGTCTTGAAGGACACCAGTGCCAGCTGTGAAAGGGGCCAACCTTCGCCCCGAGCTGAGGAAAAACTGCGACGAAAAAGAGATAGGTAAGTCCGGGACAAGGCAAAGACGATAAAAAAAGCAGGAAGGAAAACTCTTACCCTCAGAGTGTGCAAGCGAGGCCAGGCGCGGACCGGTGAAAAAGTCCTCCACACTCGGATGAAGGTCGGCCACCCCTTCAGGGCCCGGGACATGGTCAGCTCCGACTTCGGAACCGTAGGACTATGCAGGATCCCTTGATAACCGAGGGGCAATAGGCGACCCGAGATACCTCCCGGCGGGTGGGACGATGACAAACCACCGTGCGCTCCAGCGTTGAGCGAGCTTCTTGTACTCAAAAAGTGAATATCCGGACCGACCGAATATGGTCAGATTGTTGGAGTCGACTCTGCTGGTGAAGAACTGAACGAACTCCGTAGCAGAAAGTGCGACCCCCTTCTCAGCGCAAAGAGCAATAAGCGTGGAGTGACACACGCTTTCGGGTAAAAGCTGAGCAAGCGTGCAGCAGCGGCGGATTAGAAACCCATTACGAACGGGTGGGGAGGAACCGTCATCCCACGCAAAAAAAGTCGGAGTAACGGCGTACCCACGGCCGAGTCGTCCAGGGGGCGAATCTTCAGAGGGAAGGAAAATCTGAGTTCCTGTGGGAACATCCACCTTCGCGAGAAGCAAATCGAGAGCCTTCACATCCAGAATGCTGGGCAACGGTTCCCGATTGCAGGAGTAAGCGGACTTAGGCTTCAAGAGTGGTCGGGCGGAATTTCCCGTCAGATTTGAAGCCCACGATGGCGCTTTTAGCAGGAAGGCGAGACGATTTGGAGCTAGAAGACGCCATTGAAGCGCAAGCAGCAAGTAAGGCAGTGAAGGGGCAAAGCGAAGAGAGAGAGAGAAAGCGGAAAAAGCAAGGCGAAAGAAGAAAGAGAGTTCGAAAACCTGAGAAGGGTAAAAAATCGGAGGAAAGAGAAAGCGTCGCCCCCCTGAAAACCATTTAAAGGCGGTAAAATAATTTCAGAAATATTTAAAATGTAAAAGCAAACAAAAAACGCTTTTTGCAGGAAAATTGCAGGGACTCTGCATTTCTGCAGTGACGGCTGGCGTGCGCGAAACGATAGGAATTCTGCAACGGTCACTTCTTACGAGCACAGACGCGTGTGTGGCACGGGCGTGGCACACGCATCGCACGGACCAAGAAGTCCCACCCTTTTCTCCAAGGAAAAACGGGGGAACTTGTGGGACTGCGAGAAGAAAACAAGAAGGCAAGGCCGCGCGAAAGAAAAAATTTTTTCACCCCTCAAGACCGGGCCACAAAGTCAAGTTCTAAGTTCTACTTTCCTCGCAGCGCCAAAAGTAGAACTTGTGGGACTGATGAAAAGGAGAAAATGTGTCCAGAGGCCCTAAAGAAAGAGCAACAGTCTAATAAGGCTAAGACAACGACCGGGTCCCTGACCAAGCCCAAACAGGCCTCAAGCGGTGACCGTCGTATTCGGCCGGTCGCCAAGAATCCAGAAACCTAGCGTAAAGAGCGACGTTCGCCTCCAAAAGTATCGCTACGACCGGTCGGTTACGACCGGTCGCCCGAGACATAAAGGGCAGTATGAGAAGCGGCGGTGGCCTGTGACCGGACGCCTAGTAAAGCACGAATAGCGACCGGTCGTCTGTGACCGGTCGGTAGGGAGATTAGGATAAGATATTTGTCAGATATTTTCTAAGTCGGAGATATTTTGGTGCCAGGCTGGCACAATGTGATAGGCCAGAAGGCAGACGGGAAACACTATAAATAGGGGTTCACCCCTCAATAAAAGACACGCGAACATACTTGAGAATTCTCACTGTTTGCATTGTGTTGTTGCGAATCTCTCTCTTCATCCCTGTTCTTGAGCTCTCCCTTTCGGTAACAAGGTAACCTGGTAGAACTTAGCAATAGATTAGAATCCCAATCATTAGACAACGTGAGAGAACAGTGCGAGGATCCTGGGGTTTGTACCATTTCAGTCCTTGTGCTTAATGAAGATAATTATTGAGTGTTTATGGCTTCTAAACTTGTTTCTCATGATTTGGGGATTTGTTTAGGGTTTTGCACAAATTATCAATTATGTGTTAAATTGGTGGTTTGGCCTACCGATTAGTTTAGAATTATTGTGGGATTCTATCAAAATGATATTCTGAGATAGAAACCTAACCGTGGGGACTAGAACAGTGTACTCTAATTTTGATGATTTTGAGATTCGACTACATTGCAACTTAGTGGAACTTAAGCTTAATGCTATCGATTGACCCAGGGCTTAGCTGATTGAGAAGTTTCGGTTAAATTGGTTAGGACTAGTAGGCCTATTTTAGGTTGCTAATTAATTAAGTGTTTTGTTGTTTAGCTATAAGTTCAAGAGTCAAAAATCAGTAATAAGGGGAGGACGGGTACGAATATCTATCTCGGGCTACATCTATCCTAGATAGTTAGTTTATTGTTTGTTTCTTTTCTTTATTTCTCCAAATACAACCAAAAACCCCAATTTACATTTATGCACTTTTATTTATCTTCTTGTACATTTACTGAGCTTATAATTAGCTTGATAGTTTCAAAGTCCCTGTGGATACGACCTTGTTATACTACAATGATTGGGTTCACTGCCCATAGTTAGCAGGGTAGTATCATTACTATTTTGCAACACTATTATTTATCTTCTAGCACATTTACTAAGATTATAATTAGCTAGGTAGTTATGAAGTCCCTGTGGATACGACCTTGTTATACTCCACTGATTGGGTTCACTGCCCATAGTTAGTAGGGTAGTATCATTACTATTTTGCACAACAAGTTTTTGGCGTCGTTGTCGGGGAGTAGGTTGGTTGCACTCCTCTTGAGGTTTTCACAATTTTACTCACTTGAATTCAAGAATTCATCTAAACACTTGCTTGCTTTAAATTTTCCTTCTTCTTGTGGGTTCCTAGCTAATTTTGCTTGTGGACAAGCAAATAGATAAGTGCGGGGGAGTATGGGTGTGCAAACAGGGGGGTTATTTCAGATAACCGAATAACCGTTCTTTTTTTTCGGATTCGGTCACCTTATTTTTTAACCGTTTTATAAAAGTTCAGTTATTTTGGTTTAAACGGTTATCCGTAATAAAGTACGGTTTGGTTAACGGATATTGAAATCCAAACTTCGGTTATCCGTAATAATCGAACTTTTATAAAAACAACATATAATTTTATTTTTTTCTAAACCCAATAATTTTATCTAATATTTTATTATTCATTCAATTAGGTTTAGGTTTTTATTATTTTGGTTAATTAAGAAAGTTTGATTTTTTCAACTATTTTAGGCAAGTTCAGTTATTTCGGTTATTTTAGAAACTTCAGTTATCAGGCGGTTAACGGTTATTAGTGTAACATAAAAAACAGTTATCGGTTAAAACGGTTATCGGTTAAAACGGATATTAGTGTTAAATTTGGTTAATTCAATTATAACCGGAATAACCGAACACCACACTTTATATTAAACTTCAGTTAACGGATATCCATTTTAACCGTTTGCTCACCCCTACGGGGGAGTTGATAAGTGGTGAAATAATGATATTTTAAGATCTTTATTCACCTTCATTTTACTTGATGCATAACCTATTTCACCACTTTATGGAGTACTTTTGTGATTATTAGTGAGCTTATATTTTTGACATACTTGAATAGGTAAATACACATTTGAGTACATTTTTAAGGCATTAATTGAGGTTGCATCAATGATCTAACATTGTGAGAAGAATGTCAAGCCAACGGGAAGCATCGGGATGATTCTGGTGCCAAGAAAAGCTCACTAGAGCCGACCCACCCAGGCAGACCGGGTCGGTCTAACTCTCTTGTAAGCTACTGGAATCGACCGACCCACAAGACCAACTCAGAGTGGGTTGGTCGTGACTTAAATGAACACGTGCCTCCTTCTTCAGAGAGCCGACTGACCCACGGGACTGACCCAGGGTGGGTCGGTCAGACTGAAATTCTGCTCTTGAAATGTTGAAATTTAGGGCTTTCTTCCTCATTCAATTACACACACCTCTAGACACTTAAATAAGAGAGAGAGAGAGAGAGAGGCAGTTTTGAGGAGAAAAGAAAAAGAAGAAGAAGAGAAGGAAGAAGAGAAGAGAAGGCTCATATTCCCCAAGCTCCTCCACCACCTCCAATGGCTTCTTCTTACTCTCTATACTCTATTTATCTCCATGTTTGAGTAGTTTCTTATTGCACTTTGGGATAAGGATTTGACCCTATATCCCCCAATTAGCTTGTAAACCTACACCTCATTTATGATAGTTGTTTTCTCTCTCTTACTTATTTAATGTTGTAATTGATCATTTATGGCATGAGTTACAGATTGTGACCAAAGAGAGAGAAACCCTAGATTGTGCTATCTTAATTAGTGAGTGAAATTTCGCGCTATTATTGTGGACTTGCAATTAATACTACTTAGTGATTTAAACTTTACTTGATTAGAGAGTTGGAATTAATTGAGTAAGATTTGACCCTTTTATAATTTGGAAAGTCATTACACTTGTCCTAATAGAAAACTTGGGTGAACTGTGTTTGAAAGTGAAGTTGAATATAGGTGATAATAACCATCATAGGGTGCATTCCATTCCAATCCATCAAAACAGATTTTAGTTTCCATGTTTACCTTGTCAATTGTCTTGAATTGAATCATCGAGCTTGCCACCGGCTAACCCCACCCCACCCCCTTTAATTACTGTTTCTTTACCAATTATCAAAACTAGGGAGATAGATAATCAATTTCCTAATGGAACGACACTCTTATTACTACTACGATTGGGTACACTTGCCCATAGTTAACATTTTACACTACATATAGTTTTCACAAGTTTTTTGGCGCCATTACCGACGACTTCGGTTCAACTATCTAGTTTATTATATTTTTAGTTTTTGTACATATTTTTCATTTCCTTTATTTACCTACTTTGCGTATAAATTTTTGTTTCTTTGTAGGAACTTTAAGCTGATAGATGGTTATTATGATCTAGCTGGAGGTTGGAATGGCTACTCTTATGGCCAAGAAAACTACAATCAATGGTTTGTGCGTGAGAGATGCGGAGGAAATCATGACATTTCTCAATGTCAGGTTGGAAGCTCTAGGTTGGAGGACATGATGGTAGATTTTATCTCAAGGTACCAACCAGATGGGAGTAGACCAACCAGATTGGAGGACTATCATGAGTATACACAAGTCACCAACCCATGGATTGTATGCCAAGAATGTGGAGGAGACCATGAGTGTTCTCAATGTCCGGTTGCAATGTCAAGATTGGAGGCTCTCATGGAGGATTTCACCACCTCCATCAAGTTTCCGCACCAAGCAGTAGAGTCAAAGTTTGTTGAGCAATGCACCTTCCACATGAACGTTCAAGCTCGGCTAGATCAAATCGTGCAACAACTTGAGAGTGAAAAAATTCAAGAGGTGGAGCAACCTTTTGAGGGCTTGTGTTTCCCTCTCTCTCCTCCCATGTTTCAATAAAAGAGTCTACCGCTAAACCACCACCATCTTGATTATGAAGACAACTCTTCAGAAGAGAGTTTCTACTTCTACCTCATGGGGTTTCCTCTCTCTAAAGTCAACCACCCATTTGTCTCCCCCTCCCTTGTTCATAAAGACAATGAGGATGATCACCTTCTCAACTTTGAGAAGGAGGAGACACCACTTCCCTTTGATTGATCAGAGGAAAGTGCCACCATCAACTTCAAGGAGTGACCTCCATCTGCAGTTGTTGTCCATCAAGACTCTTCCTATGAGCCTCATCCCAAAGACGAGGATTACTACATCTTTGAAACTGAGGAGGAGGAGCCATCTAACTTTGACCTTAATCTGGAGGATCAAGGCCTTCCCCACCTATACAACAATGATGTAAGGTGGAAACTCAAAGTTCACCCGTTAAGTGTGGAGGCCACTTTACCCTTTGATCCGGGACCAGAGTTTAAAGACGAAGTCCGCCCCGGAGTTCTCCCTGCACCGCTAAACAAAGTTAAGGATGTCTTCATCCTTAAATTTCAAGAAGAGTCTCCAAAACAAGATGATCCTCGCACCAAGGATCATCAACCTCAATATTTGGGTCGTTCTTTAATGAAAAATGATCCCCTCCCAACCCACCCGTTGAAGCCCACTTCAACATTCATTTTCGATCCTGGAGGACTTCAAGGTGGTATGGTCTAGCTAAAGACCTTAAAGATGGGCAGCTTCCCAGGAGGCAACCCGGATGAAATTTCTTGCATTTTCCTTTAGTTTAATTTGTTAAGTTCTCCTTTGATTTTGTTTTTTCTAACTTTTAACCCTGTTTGTAGTTGGTTGCTTCCAGTGTTTCTTGCAGGTGCAACTTAAAGTCCACACCGCAACCAAGTTACGCTAATTGAGAATAAAACTTAAGTGTGGGCGAGTTCCTTCAATGCAAGCAACAACAATCTCAGGGGAGTACTAGTTTCTTATATTTTGATACTCCCACTTCTCTTCTTTCATTTTGACCCTGCTTGTTTGTGTCAGTGGGCATAGCTTATGTACTATAATGTTGTTTGTGTCCCTTGCATTGTCTTTCTGTCTGATTCCCGAAAAGGTCTTCTGGAACCTTCCCCAGTTTGTTTGGTGAACAATGAGGTTGTTCAAATTAAGTGTGAGGGAGTGACCTTTTCGGTGAAATGTGTTCTTAAATGTTAAATCTCTCTACTTATCTTATGGTTGTGCAAAATTAAAACTTGGACCCTTGTGATGTGGGTTGTTCTCATTAAGAACAAATACTATTATGAATTGTGGGATAAATGCTTTGATTTTTCTTTTTAATTGCTTTTGAGTAGCATTTTTCATGCGGTGTGACCAAATGATCTTGAATGGTTGGACTTCTATTGCTTAGGGGTTCTTTCATTCTTCTCTCTTAGGGATTGCTAAGGGTGGTTCTTTATAAAAATCCTTTATTGGACTTGTAAGACGCCATTGGTAACCAACAATGAGAATTAACTACTCTTAAATGCAAAGGCTTGATGCCAAAGTTTTATCTTCTCATCTCTGTTGCAAAAGTGAAACAAATGCATAAATCTATTTTTCCTTTTGTTTCTCCTCAATGCCCATTCTTGAGAGAATTTGTCCATGGTAAAAGTTCTCCAAGTTACCTAATCTTTAAAGCTTTGAAGCACTTCGGATCATACCCCGAAACTCTAATTTTTATTTTACCCTGAGCACACCCATGCCACCACTAAGAGATGATTCACACTCCTCAAAAGTTTTATCACTTTTTGCTTCTTCTCTTATCCTACCATTCATGTTAATATTTTTTAGTCTTGAGCATTCCTTACTTGCTTGGGTGCTTGGTTTTGCTTGAAGACAAGCAAAAAGATAAGTATGGGGATGTGATGAGTGTCCAAATGAGCATGTTTTAGAGGTGTATTTCATATGTTTATCAACACTTTTCATGCTCATTTCTCCACTCTAGCTAGTTTTCCTATATTTTTGTATTTTAGTGGTTTACACAATTATTGCTGAAACGGGAGGAACAACATAGCTAGGAATAAATTATGACGAAAAGACAAACACATGGGCGTAAACGGATCCAAAATCGGAGCTAAAATGAAGAAGATACAGGGTGGGTCGGTTGGACTTTTTCCAAAATCTACTGGGTTCGGCCGACCCTGACGATGGGTCAGTCGTAACCTACTAGAACCGAATGACCCAGGTGTGGAGGGTGATTTTTCGGTATGAGAGGGGTCTATCTAAATATGGTTATGACTAAAGAGCTCAGATCCTAGAATTGTCATTCTATGGAGGGTGAAAACCCATTATTCTGTCATCCCTCAAACACCTACTTTATCGTCCGTCTTTCCCAGAAAGCTTATGGGTCATGCTAATGAGCACTACACCCGCTCTCAATGGGCCCCATAAGGATTAATGCCCCTATAAAAGAAATTGACAAGAATCACCACCTAGTTTGACCTAAGGAACTAGGAAGGGAGGATAAGGGTTCTAAGAATCGTCAATTGACTCTGATTATTTATTGCTGATGGATAGGACTAATCCGATCTTACCAAAGATTCTATGTTGGGTTCGTACTGGGTTACACCCCTTAGAAGTGGCAACGACCACGACTTCGGATTGGTGCCCGAGGAAACCTCAGTCTCCAATTGTCGGGATCGCCTTCTTTCAAAATCATATTAAAGAGATTCATTTTAGAGCCAAGGATGATATTTGTAACACCCTTTCCAACATAAACACACTTAACACAAACTGCAGCGGAATACACACCTCATCAGATAACATAACTCGTTGGTGTTACACGCTGTTAACCACCCACGTGGCTAACAAGGCTATTACATACACAGTGTACCGGTCTGATGGACTAGATTCCCGAGCGACTACACATTATTATCCCTTTCCATTAACAACACAACATACACATACCTTCCTACTGTACCGAGTATTTATAAACTGATGCCGATAACAATTTCGGTCTTACTACACCTACTGTATATATACACTTAAATGATTGCCCATGTACCATGACTACCCCGTCCTACTCTCGAACGGCTTCCAGCTCTCCGTACCTGAAATAAGAAAAGAAGAGAAAGGGTGGCCCCCAAGGGGCTCAGCACCTTTGCTGGTATGGTAATCCCGCAGCCCACATGCTACCGGGCCACGCACAACTAATTGTCGTCTTAGCATGCGATTGATTATTTTTAAATCATGCATGCAACTGTAAATACACAATACATAACATTTCGCCTCAATGGGCTCAACAAACGGATAATACATCCTTACTTGATAAGTCACTCATGGTATTCATTATCCCTAGAGTGTTCCTCCTCTAACGGAGCTACTTCCTTAATAGACGACACTTACCCATAAATCGGGTTATCCTTAAACGCCTCTTATCACAAACTCGGATTCATTTCCATGATCCACACACTCCATATCTTACAACATATCACATTCCTCACATAACAAACATAACAACACTTTTCACGTTTCGACGTGCACAGGATAACATCGCAATAGGAATTGCATTACAACAACATCACATAACATAACGGGAACGGTCCTCTTAGGAACCAACCCAAACGTAGTTAATTCACTGGTGAGCCTAGAGGATGGTGTCACCCTCATGGTAAGCTCGTTATACAATCAACAACAACACTCGTTACCGTCCTAATAGTCGGACGAGTAACTTAAGTTAAGATGGTTCGGGTTTGGAGGCCCGAACACACCACACAAACACATGTTCCCCCTAGACCAATCATAAGTCAGAATAGGAAAGCTTTGGAGTAAGCTTGTGGGAGATTGAAGACCGGGAAAGGAACTCAATCTTAACATACAAGAGGGTCGAACCTGGAATGACAACGACCCCCATCCTCACACGCGTGGCCGGAACATGACCGGACTCCTCACCCCCCATTAGTACATATATACTTATAAATGAGTTGTTAGAGATCCATTATGGAGCCTACCACATCCACACACCATACGGTATCATAACCGAGTTAAGCACACAAGGGAGGTTCACACACTTGCATACAACAACAATATCCAACTAACTCACACATAGCCGTGGTTAGAACGTTCCCAAGGTTTGGGTCGTTAACCCCGAATACCGATCTCTCATGTGTTCCTGGTTCTGGTTAGCTAAGGTTTAACACTTATCTGAGGTTAAACGGTATCGGCGATTGAAAGCGCCACATAAATGAATTACTATAAACTCATTATATGTTTTTATCTTACAAGGTGGCAAACACTCAGAAAAACACATTTGCATACAAGCCGGTGTAATCCGGCAGGACACAGGTTGCAAGAAAACCATACCTGTCACCGGAGTCCACTCTATCATGTCCACTTATGTTCCTCGAGCAATTCTCGAACAACTGATAACATTAAAATTACTTTCATTAACATTGGAGTAACATGCTTGTTTAACGTCTAATGCGCCCATAGTTACCCCATCATCCCGTTATATTTAATTTTACACTTGTGATCTTAAGTTCACAACTCTCACATCAAACCTAACACTTGTTCACACACTTTAACACCTTTACATATCACCAAACAAGGCCTAAACATCATCTAAAACCATTACCATTCAATCCCCCATCATTAGGAGCCTTAAACAAATTTTTTTCTTCATCTCTGGTCTGGACCGCCCCTCTGGGGCGGTCCCAGGGGCGGTCCACAACAGATGCTACACGTTTTTTTTTTCACTTCTCTGCACTGGACCTCCCCACAGGGGCGGTCCGTAGGGGCGGTCCACTGCAGAACCAATTTTCTAATGTGCTTTTCTCCTCTTTCTGAACTCCAAATTCATCCCAATTTTTTTCCCATGCTTTACACATGTTCTCCCACATGTTTTAACATCTTTTGGGCACACTTAAACCCTCTCTAAACATCCCAAAAATTCCTTAAACTTTTACTCAACTTTTACTAAGTCCTTAACACTTAGAACATTTTTTTCTTACACTTGTAACTTGTATTCTTGCCTAAAACTTCACCTAACCAAAGTACTCCCTCACTACCTTATAACCACCCTTTTAAACATCATTTGCACTACACTCATCCCCTTTACACACACTCCTCAAGTCTTTCCCACAAGTTCATAACTAAACCTTCACAAGACGTTACACTTTCATTGTTCACCAAACTTTGCACAAGACTTTACGACACCTCCACCATCACCTTGGTGTATCAAGAAATCGTCCATTAGTTCCCTAAATCTCCAAGACTATGCCTAAGGCATCTTAACACCTAAGAACACCTTAATTCACTTTCTTTCACCATCTTAACACTTAAAAATTCCTAGTACCTTCTAGGTCATAAAATCTCATAACAACACATAAACTCTTTTGTTTATCAACTAAATTTCGCCATAGCTTCTCTTGTATCACCTTACACCAAAACACATTGTTTTTCACCTTTAGACAATCAAGAACATTCAATCTCTTAATACACACTCTTATACACAAACATATGGTTTTTCATCCTTTAACCATCAAACACATTCACCTTCACAAGAAATGTTCTTTACACACAACTAAACCTTTAAACTACACTACATCACAATATAGTGCATAAACTTAAATTGCTTGGCACTTAGGCCCTTAAATAACATGGCTCTTAGGCCCTTAAATTGCATTAAACTTAAACACTGAATTTCCCACATAAGTAATGCCTTTGCCCTGCAAATACACCCAACAATACATATGCCCTTAATAAACTCCTTGAGAGCATTTCTCTAGGTCATTCACCATTGGCTCCTTAGGTATTTTATTAAGCAAATCAAGCTCATTTTCCTAAGGCATTTAAACTACATTGAGATAGTTTGTTTACCTCTTTTTCCTTACAAACTTCTTTCTTGTTTCCTTGTAAAACCGGTAGGATGTTTGTTTGTTTGTCAACTACTAAAGAATGTACACATAGAATGAGTATTCAAGCATTATGCTTCATCTCATTGTAAACCCTAGTTACATATATTGTTTTAACACATTAAGGTAATTGTTTTACCTTTGAATGGAAAGAGAGCTTGAATGAGTATCAAGAGAGGACTCCTCCTAGCCCTTGGAAGATTCAAATGAAGCTAAAACAAGACAAGAGAAGACACCATTACATGGTGCATTTTCGGTCAACACCAAAAATGAAGGAAATGGAGTTTTCTTTGGTTTTTCCTTACCTTGAAGCAAAGGTGATCAACAAGGCATAAAAATGTAAGCTCAAGCTCCTTCCATGGAAGTTCTCCTTGGCACCGAAATGGTGGTTTTGATGATTTGAAAAGACAATGTTGTAGAGCTTGCTCCAACTAAGAGAACGGTAGTCTCGGAATTAAATTCGGAGCATGGAGTTAGGAGTTACAAGCACCCAAAGATGAAGAATGGAGGTGGGCTGTAGCAAAACGAGATGGAGAAGGGAGGAGGAAGATAGGTGACGATGGGAGCAAGGAGAAATGAAGGAAAAGTGAGGAGAGAGGTAAGATTTGGAGATATTTATGTTATAAAGCAAAAGTAACCTTTTTACTTACTTTTTCTTTCTTTCTTTAACTAACTAGCAAGGGTGGTGACTCACCACTTATGAAATCGGCCCCCCATATACTTAGAAGGGTATAATAGTCTTTGTTGACCAATTTAATTACTTATAACAACATATGTTACAAACTAGCTTATAAAAGTTACTATTCATAAAAACAAGGCACATAGAAGTGAAATTTTTGATTTCCCATTGATATAGACTTCCAAATGTGATACTATATAGTACACATGTTAATTAAAGAGTAATGATGGACATCTAGCCACTCAAAACTCATTTACAAGACAATTTTTCAGAAATGTGCTTTAAGACTCCTTAAAGCACATTTTGTGTTTTAACTTGTTTTCAAGCTTGGTTTTCTTTGGTAATCGATTTAATATGTTCATTAACATATTTATAAGCTATAGGTATGACCATTAGGTCTTATACAAATTTATCCCAAGCTTAGAGCACATTTTTGCTCATATTGACTTTAAGGTATATTCTTGTGTTTTATTTGGTTTAACTGTCCACCAAGGTTTCCTAAGGACTTATTTAGCCTTATTAAATCATAATTGAATATTATTAAGTCTTGGTAGGCTCTTTGGGTCCTAACCAAGTTCACTCCTAGCTTAGAGCATGTTTTTTCTCAAACTGTATCTTAGTGCTTTATTGCATTTTACTAAGGTTTAATTTGTTCACTGATGTCTCTAAGGCACTTTTAGCCTTTATATACCATAGATTAGTATTTAAACAATATATCAGGGTTTGGGGTATTTCAATCTACCCCCCTTAAAAGAACTTCGTCCTCGAAGTTCACATTTCCACGCATCATTGGATTAGAATACGGGAATTACTTTCGAAATTAACTTCCGTTACCAAACACCCTATACATCCAACCTCGGACTTAACGGTCCGGGCAACATATCCACATCCATACATAACCACCTCGTAACATACTTACATGATTACCTCGGACTCAATGGTCTGGGTACCTTAACAGTATTGCACTTACATAACAACCCTTAGACTCTCAGGTCTGGGTAACATAACAACTGTTAGACTCATAGGTCTAAAATAATATTTCTTACTCATACCACACAACATGTCTTAGCATGTATAACAAACAGAAATACCTTTTCCATCTCTCCATGGGCTCCAATCCCATGTTGAGTACATATACACTGTGATCCCGCAGAACCCGGTCGCGATGGACACCTTCTGGTCCCCGTTTCTTTGGGAGGTCAAAACAATCACATACATTTTTAAAATATACTTCTCATGTCACCGGTCCGAAGACAAAGGCTCATAAGTCCTCAGCTCGTGAGCAAGTACTACAAAATATTCTTTATTAGGTTAAGTGTATAAGAGAATCCTTTATTCAAAATATTAATCGACTGTTTTAGAAATACCAATTGGTAAATTCTTTTTGAAAACGCAATACAACTCCAAGTTCAACTTATGCTCTTGTTTCTTTTCTTGGCGTGGTTACTTGTGACCACTTACAGGGAGCTTCAAGAGTCATCCAACCCTGATGTGATCAGCATCAGTGTTGAATATCTTTCCACTCCAATTTGTGTTCGGCTTCCCTTGATCTCATGACAATCAAGTTTCACCTCCCACTTCATTTTCAAACAACAATTAATTCAAGCATATCCCATTTTCTATCTCTTAATCCTTCTAGTCATAATCATTACATCTCCAAGGGATAGAACTCCGTCTATCAATCATCCAAATCCAACTTAATTCAAGTTACCTAGGGAATTTAATTCTCACTAGGTTCTATGTCGGTCCCATACCCCTTCATAAATCGCAACACTGTATATATATACATATTTTTTTTTATCAAAATACAATACATGGTTTACATTTATGCACCGTCGGGGTTTTAGTTCCCCGGGAGTTTCTTTACTCCCTTCCACTTGTACTCTCACACACCACTGTTAACAAAATAAACACACTTCCCACAATGGTATTCGCATCTTCCGTGCGCAATTACCACAATTTAAACCATGAATGAATGTGTATGTTTACGTAACACACACACCAATCATCAAAACAATAACTTTGTGCTATGCACAGTATAAGTCACATACACTACGTACACTTGTACGGTAATACACACTAAGTGGTTTTGCGCTCTACCCCCCCTTAAAAGGGATTACGCCCACGTAATCAATCACTTAATCATCGGTTTAAAATGTTTTGCCGTCGTGAAGTATTTTAACTTCCACGCGGTCTATTACACTATGGATTCTGATTAGAGGATCTTAACCATATTGGCGGTTTAGTCCCTAAATCGAAAATTCTCATTGGAGTTTTCTTTAACTCATAACCGGTTTCGGTTCTGGCCTGTGAGGCTTCTAGGCTTTAATAATTAGCCATTCACTCATGTTCACCATGTACATTCAACACTTGAATCACTGGCTCACTAGTTTCTGCTGCGAAACTCTAGTAACTGTAGAGCTTAATTGCCCCTTTTGTTATGCTTACTGTATTGTACATCCCCAATTGTCACCTTCATCTCGGTAACAATGGTTTCTCAACCGACGCGTGGTATCTCTTACCGTTAGCGAATTCGGTGAGTTATAAACTATCTATCCACTTCCATAGTAATTTATTGTATATACAACTATGTATTTCACAATGATTGACTTGTTTCCTTCCGACTTACAGTCGGTTGAGATTGAGCTACTACCTAGTGTGTAGTGCTCTCTCAGCTATTTACAACATTTGGGGTATATTCCATACCGCTATTTGGCAGTTAGTGCTACTGTAGTCACTTACTGTTAATCATGCCTCCACATTTGGTTTTGTACAAGTACTCTTTTATTGGTGCGGCCTTGCATTTCCTATGCATCGGCCTTTATAACATTATTCCTCCACAATTAACATGTTTCCAATTCCTAGCTATCCCACTCGATCATTACTGCGCAAGTGCAATACCAAAACACTCAGTCATACAGAGTGCAGAGGCATAAACTCTTGACAGTAAATCCCTTATGCGATTCACCATGGAATTCACACTGAGTTCCTCATCACATAGTACCTACCACTGGCTTATTGCCCAGTCTGTTTAACACCACTTACCTTGCATCACCACTGAATTTAATTCATAACTGCTCTTATCTGCCATATCATTATTTAACAACACTTATACAACGGTCGCTTACTGCGCACCGTGCTTATTGTATAACATAACACTAACTTGCATGGTATTTACTGTCACATTAACTTCCACACCCATACTTATATTATGGTTCGTCATTCATCTGGATGACTACCGAATGCTCCTTGAGCATCGATCATTCGAGTCACAAGCCGGCATTATTCAGCTCGGTGTTTCACTTTATACACACATACTACTAAGCTAACTGCTCTCTTTCAATAATAACATCGTCCATCCTTAACATATTTCTTGAACTTGATTCACATAACTACCGCCGTTGCGGTCTCACCATATCGAGAGGTATCCCCACTCTTAATGCAGTGGTTCGTTCTCCACTCTATTCACTTATACAACATAAACTTCTACAATCAATCGTATTTATATAACATATCTTACTTATGGCTTATAAGCCTTATTTGCCTTGAGCTGGGCTCATTGTAGGCTGTCCACATATTGTACTTCTCTGTACAACATTATATGGTTTGGATATTATATTGAGCTCCATGACAAGGTCGTTGCATTCCGTTTCCTTTCATGGAATGCCCCTTAGGATTGTCAGTCCGTCTCCTGACAACTTATATCTAAACTAGGTGTTAGTTTCAACCCTTGTGTTTCTGTCATGTCATTTCGTTCAACAATTGCTGGTGCAACACCCTTTAAGGTTTGCTCCTGGGTATTGCTAAGTTATGCCATTACTTCTGGCTCACACTTATTGGTATATTTCGTTAGCCACGCCGTTTGCATTCTTAACTGGCTTATTATCTCCTTCTGTGATGATCAACATTTCCTGGTAGTGTAGGTACTCATTCTGGGAGTTTCATCCCGTTCATTGCACACTAATGTGTCCACATTAGGCATCTGCCTTGCCATGCACAGGCTGGTTCACCAATCCAGCTATCATGTTTTCACCTCGGGATTCTTAAGACATATGTGATGTCTTTACATAACAGTTAGTGCACTTCGCACCTCCTGACTCTTAAACATTTCCTTGAAATGAATTCACTAATTCCTTTGGTCTCGTTAACTTAACTAGGTTCCTTTACTTCAACCATTCATGGTAATCCTTAGCTCCTGTTTGACTTATACTGCTGACCGTAGTATGGAGTCGACTACTTCCCGTGTTTCGGACTCTACTTGTATACATATGTGGGGTACCCTACTGATACATTGCTACTTGCCCAACTAACCCATAAATAGGTATGTCAGGCCCACAAGCTCCTATCGGAGTGCGGTCGTCCCACAATTCAGTTGGTACACTCGTAGTGTCCGTCACACACCTAGGTGAAGTATTCTGTTGTCAACTCCCTTATATTGTCCCGTGACAATATTCATTCCATGCTTCCCGAACTTAATCGAGGGAAAGTTTATCCATTGTTGTATCTTTGTCAACTGCCCTTGGTTTTACTGGTTTGGTTTAGAAGAAGGTTAGAAATAAATATTGGTTTGAAAGAAAATCTGGTTTTGAAAGAAAAGAGTTTGAAATAAATCTGAGTTTGAAAGAAAAATTTTCATGGTTTCACAACGTCTTCTTGCCTTAACCAAGTCTAGCTTCCTGCTGACTGGTGTACTTCCAATTACAGAGGTTAGACTGTTAAGCCCTTCCATGGTTATAATGATCTCACTTAACTTCATGGTACTTTACCAAGTACTTCGTAGTGGTTATAAATTTCCCGAACAGCCCTGTTATAGCAGCACTTGCTATGGCAAGTGCGCCATGCTAGCTGGCTATCAGTTTAACACATACCGGTTGGGGTATTGTTTTTACCCGCACTGTCATCAGTGGCCTTGTTGGCCCTCACTGATCTTACTGTCTTGATAATAACTCTCCTAGGTGACTTCTCACTGTCTTCACATGATATTCATTAACTAGGGTGTTTCCTATTCTGGAGACCCCTTTTCTTTTGTATTGTATCCTCTTCGTAGCCCATTCCACGCATTTGTCATGGTTACTAAGGCGTGTCTCTTATTTGGGCACTACGTTGTAGTTCCTTTGTCGGTTGATATACCGTTGGTGTATCCCTTAACAACTGTGGTTCCGTAGACACTTGTCTCGGGTTTCATCAATCCACTTCTTGCCTGTTGCACGATTAGTGCGTTGCAAGCTGGTTATTCTCGACTGCTCGGCATGTCGACCCAGGTTGCAGGAAATTCTATTCTCTTATACACCAAATGCTTCATTCCTCGCTATGAAATGCGGTTAACACTGTTTAGATGGAAACCGTCTCCGGGATTCCCAGTTTTCGGGATCTACCGTATGACAGGTCTTCCGTACTTTAAAGGTATTTAATAGCAGCCAGATCGGGTATTCCTGAGTAAGAGTGGACTTCCATCTCTCTGGCGTTCTTTCCCAAGTTATAAAACAGGGATTGTGGAGGGTGGGATGAATATTGTAAGTTTCCAGTGCACACTGGTAATACCTATCTAGCGTATCTCTCACGCTATCACTCAACCCTTAACCCAAAGTACTAAAATCCTAACTCGGTACTTCCTAAGCTCGGTAATTCAGTCATCAGAGCGAAGTATCGCTCTGATACCACTTTTTGTAACACCCCTTCCAACATAAACACACTTAACACAAACTGCAGCGGAATACACACCTCATCAGATAACATAACTCGTTGGTGTTACACGCCGTTAACCACCCACGTGGCTAACAAGGCTATTACATACACAGTGTACCGGTCTGATGGACTAGATTCCCGAGCGACTACACATTATTATCCCTTTCCATTAACAACACGACATACACATACCTTCCTACTGTACCGAGTATTTATAAACTGATGCCGATAACAATTTCGGTCTTACTACACCTACAGTATATATACACTTAAATGATTACCCATGTACCACGACTACCCCGTCCTACTCTCGAACGGCTTCCAGCTCTCCGTACCTGAAATAAGAAAAGAAGAGAAAGGGTGGCCCCCAAGGGGCTCAGCACCTTTGCGGGTATGGTAATCCCACAGCCCACATGATACCGGGGCACACACAACTAATTGTCGTCTTAGCATGCGATTGATTATTTTTAAATCATGCATGCAACTGTAAATACACAATACATAACATTTCGCCTCAATGGGCTCAACAAACGGATAATACATCCTTACTTGATAAGTCACTCATGGTATTCATTATCCCTAGAGTGTTCCTCCTCTAACGGAGCTACTTCCTTAATAGACGACACTTACCCTTAAATCGGGTTATCCTTAAACGCCTCTTATCACAAACTGGGATTCATTTCCATGATCCACACACTCCATATCTTACAACATATCACATTCCTCACATAACAAACATAACAACACTTTTCACGTTTCGACGTGCACAGGATAACATCACAATAGGAATTGCATTACAACAACATCACATAACATAACGGGAACGGTCCTCTTAGGAACCGACCCAAACGTAGTTAATTCACTGGTGAGCCTAGAGGATGGTGTCACCCTCATGGTAAGCTCGTTATACAATCAACAACAACACTCGTTACCGTCCTAATAGTCGGACAAGTAACTTAAGTTAAGATGGTTCGGGTTTGGATGCCCGAACACAGCACACAAACACATGTTCCCCCTAGACCAATCATAAGTCAGAATAGGAAAGCTTTGGAGTAAGCTTGTGGGAGATTGAAGACCGGGAAAGGAACTCAATCTTAACATACAAGAGGGTCGAACCTGGAATGACAACGACCCCCATCCTCACACGCGTGGCCGGAACATGACCGGACTCCTCACCCCCCCATTAGTACATATATACTTATAAATGAGAGTAGTTAGAGATCCATTATGGAGCCTACCACATCCACACACCATACGGTATCATAACCGAGTTAAGCACACAAGGGAGGTTCACACTTGCATACAACAACAAAATCCAACTAACTCACACATAGCCTTGGTTAGAACGTTCCCAAGGTTTTGGTCGTTAACCCCGAATACCGATCTCTCATGTGTTCCTGGTTCTGGTTAGCTAAGGTTTAACACTTATCTGAGGTTAAACGGTATCGGAGATTGAAAGCGCCACATAAATGAATTACTATAAACTCATTACATGTTTTATCTTACAAGGTGGCAAACACTCAGAAAAACACATTGGCATACAAGCTGGGGTAATCCGGTAGGACACAGGTTGCAAGAAAACCATACCTGTCACCGGAGTCCACTCTATCATGTCCACTTATGTTCCTCGAGCAATTCTTGAACAACTGATAACATTACAATTACTTTCATTAACATTGGAGTAACATGCTTGTTTAACGTCTAATGCGCCCATAGTTACCCCGTCATCTCGTTATATTTAATTTTACACTTGTGATCTTAAGTTCACAACTCTCACATCAAACCTAACACTTGTTCACACACTTTAACACCTTTACATGTCACCAAACAAGGCCTAAACATCATCTAAAACCATTACCATTCAATCCCCCATCATTAGGAGCCTTAAACAATTTTTTTTTCATCTCTGGTCTGGACCGCCCCTCTGGGGCGGTCCCAGGGGCGGTCCACAACAGATGCTACACGTTTTTTTTTTCACTTCTCTGCACTGGACCTCCCACAGGGGCGGTCCAGTAGGGGCGGTCCACTGCAGAACCAATTTTCTAATGTGCTTTTCTCCTCTTTCTGAACTCCAAATTCATCCCAATTTTTTTCCCATGCTTTACAATGTTCTCCCACATTTTAACATCTTTTGGGCACACTTAAACCCTCTCTAAACATCCCAAAAATTCCTTAAACTTTTACTCAACTTTTACTAAGTCCTTAACACTTAGAACATTTTTTTCTTACACTTGTAACTTGTATTCTTGCCTAAAACTTCACCTAACCAAAGTACTCCCTCACTACCTTATAACCACCCTTTTAAACATCATTGCACTACACTCATCCCCTTTACACAACACTCCTCAAGTCTTTCCCACAAGTTCATAACTAAACCTTCACAGACGTTACACTTTCATGTTCACCAAACTTTGCAAGTTACGACACCTCCACCATCACCTTGGTGTATCAAGAAATCATCCATTAGTCCCTAAATCTCCAAGACTATGCCTAAGGCATCTTAACACCTAAAGAACACCTTAATTCACTTTCTTTCACCATCTTAACACTTAAAAATTCCATAGTACCTTCTAGGTCATAAATCTCATTACAACACATAAACTCTTTGTTTATCAACTAAATTTTCCAGCTTCTCTTGTATCACCTTACACCAAAACACATTGTTTTTCACCTTTAGACAATCAAGAACATTCAATCTCTTAATACACACTTATACACAAACATATGGTTTTTCATCCTTTAACCATCAAAACACACCTTCACAAGAAATGTTCTTTACACAAACAAACCTTTAAACTACACTACATCACAATATAGTGCATAAACTTAAATTGCTTGGCATTAGGCCCTTAAATAACATGGCTTAGGCCCTTAAATTGCATTAAACTTAAACACTGAATTTCCCACATAAGTAATGCCTTTGACCTGCAAATACACCCAACAATACATATGCCCTTAATAAACTCCTTGAGAGCATTTCTCTAGGTCATTCACCATTGGCTCCTTAGGTATTTTATTAAGCAAATCAAGCTCATTTTCCTAAGGCATTTAAACTACATTGAGATAGTTTGTTTACCTCTTTTTCCTCACAAACTTCTTTCTTGTTTCCTTGTAAAACCGGTAGGATGTTTGGTTGTTTGTCAACTTCTAAACAATGTACACATAATAGAATGAGTATTCAAGCATTATGCTTTATCTCATTGTAAACCCTAGTTACATATATTGTTTTAACACATTAAGGTAATTGTTTTACCTTTGAATGGAAAGAGAGCTTGAATGAGTATCAAGAGAGGACTCCTCCTAGCCCTTGGAAGATTCAAATGAAGCTAAAACAAGACAAGAGAAGACACCATTACATGGTGCATTTTCGGTCAACACCAAAAATGAAGGAAATGGAGTTTTCTTTGGTTTTTCCTTACCTTGAAGCAAAGGTGATCAACAAGGCATAAAAATCTAAGCTCAAGCTCCTTCCATGGAAGTTCTCCTTGGCACTGAAATGGTGGTTTTGATGATTTGAAAAGACAATGTTGTAGAGCTTGCTCCAACTAAGAGAACGGTAGTCTCGGAATTAAATTCGGAGCATGGAGTTAGGAGTTACAAGCACTCAAAGATGAAGAATGGAGGTGGGCTGTAGCAAAACGAGATGGAGAAGGGAGGAGGAAGATAGGTGAAGATGGGAGCAAGGAGAAATGAAGGAAAAGTGAGGAGAGAGGTAAGATTTGGAGATATTTATGTTATAAAGCAAAAGTAACCTTTTTACTTACTTTTTCTTTCTTTCTTTAACTAACTAGCAAGGGTGGTGACTCACCACTTATGAAATCGGCCCCCCATATACTTAGAAGGGTATAATAGTCTTTGTTGACCAATTTAATTACTTATAACAACATATGTTACAAACTAGCTTATAAAAGTTACTATTCATAAAAACAAGGCACATAGAAGTGAAATTTTTGATTTCCCATTGATATAGACTTCCAAATGTGATACTATATAGTACACATGTTAATTAAAGAGTAATGATGGACATCTAGCCACTCAAAACTCATTTACAAGACAATTTTTCAGAAATGTGCTTTAAGACTCCTTAAAGCACATTTTTGTTTTAACTTGTTTTCAAGCTTGGTTTTCTTTGGTAATCGATTTAATATGTTCATTAACATATTTATAAGGTATAGGTATGACCATTAGGTCTTATACAAATTTATCCCAAGCTTAGAGCACATTTTTGCTCATATTGACTTTAAGGTATATTCTTGTGTTTTATTTGGTTTAACTGTCCACCAAGGTTTACTAAGGACTTATTTAGCCTTATTAAATCATAATTGAATATTATTAAGTCTTGGTAGGCTCTTTGGGTCCTAACCAAGTTCACTCCTAGCTTAGAGCATGTTTTTGCTCAAACTGCATCTTAGTGCTTTATTGCATTTTACTAAGGTTTAATTTGTTTACTGATGTCTCTAAGGCACTTTTAGCCTTTATATACCATAGATTAGTATTTAAACAATATATCAGGGTTTGGGGTATTTCAATATTAGGATGGGAAGAGAGAAAAAGAGTGGATAAGACAAGCTTTTCTACCAAGCTAGTAAAGAAGAATTGGTGAATTCGGATGAGTGTAGAATGAAGATCTGGGAAAAGTCTGAGGTTGAGTGAATAGACAAGACTTGGAGTCCGATGGTTTGAAGTTTGATGGGAGCCAAAGAAGGTTTGAGTGTCTTGAGAAGTATGAGTATCGCCTTAGAGTGGGAAAATGATTTTTTTTATTAGAATTGGGTCACACCCTAGGTGGGCTGCGTACGTACTCAACTACCTATTGAGATTAGACCTTATGTAGTTCATGGTTTTTGGGATTTTGAAAATTATGATTTAGTGGAGCTTAAAAGATCTTAAAGAAGTCATGAATAAGAAACATCAAAGTTTATGAAACATGGAAGTTTGTAGAGTTTGAAGGTATTCGAGTGTTGTTCGAGATTTGAAAGTTTTTAGGATATGCTCGAATCCTTCTAAGATATTTGAGATGTGGGTTTGTTGTAGTATGTGAGACTCTTGGGTCTGTGAGACATTTGAAACCTTGAGATGTTAAAGTCTGTGAGATGCTCGGGCCTGTGAGACGCTCGCATCATTTGGATGGCAAAGTCTATGAGACGCTCAGGTCAATAAGACATTTAGAGTGTAGGGAAAATTGGAATGTAATTGAAATTGAATTGAAATCTAAGTTTAATTGGAGTTGAATGAATTTTGATTTGAATTGGAATTGAATTGAGATTGAATCGGAGTCGAATCTAAATTGGAATTGGATTTTTTATTGGAATTGGAATTTAGACTGAACTGGAATTGAAGTTGAAATTGAAATTGATTTTGAAGTTGAATTGGAATTGATTTGGAATTGAATTTGAATTGGAATCGAGTTTGAATGCATTTGGAATTGAATTGAATTTGAATGAGTTTGGAATTGAATTGAATTTGAATTAGAATTGAGGTTGAATGAATTTGGAATTGAATTGAATTTAAATGAGTTTGGAATTGAATTGAATTGGAATTGAGATGTTTTTGAATTGAATTAGAGTAAATGAATTTTGAATTTAATTGGGATTGAGATTTAATTAGAATTGAGATTGAATTGAAATTTGATTGAAATTGAATAGGAATTTGATTGAAATTGAATTTGATTGAAATTGAATTGGAATTGAGATTGGAATTTGATTTGGGATTGAAATTGAATTTTGAGTTGAATTGGTAATTGAATGAATTTTGAATTGAAATTGAATGTTAGATGAAATTTGAATTGAATTAAGTTTTGAATGAATTTTGAATTTTTGAAGAGTTTTTTTTTGTTTTGGAGTTCAAAATGACTTGGGAACTTTGAAAGATAAATTTGGCATTTATGAACATATTTTGAAGAATGTTGAATTAAAGAAATTTAATACTTGAATTGAACAAAATTACGATTTGGGATTGATCAGAACTGTTTTTGGAATTGAATTGGGTTTCTATGTTTTGAATCTTAAGTAAGGGATGATTTGGAAAATTTTGAGGAAAAGGGAACTCCACTTAACAAATCAGAAATATGCGCCAACACCTTCTAAGGTTTTTCTACACTGGGTTCGAATACCCAAAAATGGTAAACCTATAGGGTGTTCTATGGTCAGCGGTAATAAAAATTGAAGCAAAAAGCAACATAAACATAATAGGGACCAAGCAGAACATGCATAAAAATTGGAAATAGACATTTCGACTTGGCCGGACCAATCCCCCGCTGAAGCTAATGGCAATTTTTTGACTACGTCCAGGTTTAAGTCTGGGTTTAAAACCCAGACCAGTGGAGCGCCCAAGTTTCTGCCTTCATTTTGCTACGGTCTGGGTATGTGTCTGGGTTACAAACCGGACCACAAACAGAGTTGTGCCCTAACTTGTTAAAATGCAGCAGAACGAGAATTTGAGACTCACTCTTTTTCGTGACACTCCGGCCCTGTTCTTTGAGCAGACAGAGGCGACAAACAGAGGGAAGAAGAGAAGAGAGAGGAGACTTCCTTACCTCATTCAAGTGCTCAACCACCCACATTAATGGCTATCCCTTTCTCCTTTCTCTCTTTTATAGCCCCAATGCTTGAGTAGACTCATATAGTGCTTTGGGATGGGTTTTTGACCCCCAACCCTAGAATGTGCTTGTAAATCTTGTTAGGCCTTAATATAGTTGTTTATCTCTTAATTATCATTCAATGCTCTTAAATTGACCTCTTGAGTGCATTCTTGGTGAACCCTTGCTACAATTTGGTTTTGAGTTAGGGTTTGTGACCAAATTAAGAGAGAACCCTTGATGTTGACCCCTAGGGTTAGTGGGTATAATTTGGGACTTTTATCTAGAACTTTCTTAATGCTACTTAGTGAGTTTAACCCTAATTGGTTTTGAAGGTTAAAATTAACTAAGTAAGACTTAGCCCATCTTTGGTTTAGAGGGTTATTATCTTTGTTCTAAAAAGACAACTATGGCATAAGAAAAATTACTAGCATGTTTAGGTAGCTTGGGTGATTACCAAATTCCCAAAGTACTCCTCCATCCAATCCATTAAACTACCATCTTTAGTTTATTTGTTGTTCTTGCAATTACTCAACCAACACAATCAAGCTTACCCCGGCTAAACCCCCACTTATTTTGCTTTCATTTCAATTACTAACTACTGCAGACTATATATCGTGAGTGGTTAGAACTGGTGTAATTAATACAATTGAGAAAGAAATTAATACTCAAAATATCCGTCGGGCTGCAAATAAAACCCGGTCGCAGTAGTATAGTAAGACAGAAGCGGCCGGGGTCAAACCGTGGGACTTATAGCGAAATAAAGTAGTACCTAAGCTTGTCACAAAAGGGGGAAGATTAATTGACTTGTTTTTGAAAAGTAAATAACAGATTAATTTAGTGAATTATGATTGATAAATTAAACGGAACTCCGGGTCCAGGTTAATATGATCTGATTAATTATGCTATCTCTACCGGTTTAATATAATAATTTGGCAAGATTCCTGTTATTATCTTAAGGTCCGATGAAAACTCATAAGAACTCGTTACCAGAAAATGCAAGGTCCGATGAAAACTCAAGCAAGCACTAGTAAACGGCAGAGGAGTGTGAGGAATTTTATTCTTGCAACTGAGTACTAACTTATCCGATGAAAATAAGTTTCCTACAGTTTTACGGCTTAAATAACCTATCTGTTTGTCACCGATCAGATTAGAAACAGATTTAGTAAAGCTTTTTAATAAATCGATGAAATTTACTAAAAAGGGAGAGAGAAAAACTTTAATCGTAACAAACTGTATTTAATTTAACCGGTAGAAATATATATTACATAATTAAACAAATTACGGCCAAACCTTCGCCCGGAGTAAATCCTCTTAGCCCAACATAATTAAAAAGACAGAATGAGAAGTAAAAGAAATCATCTGGGAAAGATAATTAATTCAGCTCCACTATCTTGACTGCTAATATTCTGGCAGAGGTTGGACAGAAAAACGGTATGGAATGTTTTTATGAAATGAGGTGTTGTATGGAATTTATGTGGATAATATGTGGATGAGATGTATGATTTTTGGAGAGTTTTATGGTATTTTTATGGAAGGAAAATGGCATAAGTTTGGGGTGGAATGAGATATCGATTAATGGAGGTTTGGAGGTGTATTTATAGAGAAATATAGGGTAAAGGGAGTGGTAAGGCGGTGGTGTTAACGTGTGAAGAGATAATGATTTTATCTCTTCACACGCTGCTGCCCTGTACGCTGGCATGACACATTCGTCCGGACCATGGTCCGGACCAATGTCGATTTTCTTATCTGGTGCGCTGGCGTGTGTTGGTCCGGACCAGGTGATTCAGACACTGGTCCGGACCAAGGGTCTTTTGCCTCTAAAATGTTCGTTTTAGCTCCGATTTGATCCCCGTTTTTGCCTACGCATTCGTCTCTTCGTGTACTTTGCTCCTAGCTTGGTTTTCCTCATGTTTAACCAATAAATTTGTGAGATAATCAATAAAACATAACTAGAGGAAAACTAACCAAAGTGGAGAAATGAGCAAGAAAAGTGCTAATATAATATATGAAATACACCTATAAAACATGCTCATTTGGACACTTATCAACTACCGAGACTAGAAAAGTAGGATCAATTTCCTTGTGGATATGACACTTGTTGTACTACATTTATTAGGTGCAATTGCCTCTTCTTTGCATTTATTTATATACTTTGCTATATAGTATTTTGCACAACAAGTTTTTGGCGCCGTTGTTGGGGACTTCGGTCCAACTATCTGATTAGTTATCTTTTTAGTTCTCGTGCATATTTTCATTTCCTTATTTGCCCTTTTGTATATAATTTTTTTTTCTTTTGTTTATGGGAACTTTAAGATGATGGATGGTTATTATGATCTAGCTGGAGGTTGGAATGGCTACTCTTATGGCCAAGAAAACTACAATCAATGGTTTGTGTGTGAGTGATGTGGAGGAAACCATGACAGTTCTCAATGTCAGGCTGGAAGCCCTAGGTTGGAGGACATGATGGCAGATTTTATCTCAAGATACCAACCATATGTGAGTACACCAACCGGATTGGAGGACTATCAAGAGAATACACAAGTCGCCAACCCATGGATTGTATGCCAGGAATGTGGAGGAGACCATGAGAGTTCTCAATATCCGGTTGTAATGTCAAGATCGGAGGCTCTCATGGAGGAGTTCTCCACTTCCATCAAGTTTGCACCCTAAGAAGTACAGTCAAAGTTTGCTGAGCAAGAAGCCATCAATACGAACCAGCTGGAATTCAGTGCAAGAATTCAAGCTAATCTAGATCATATATCGTAACAACTTGAAAGCGAAATAGTTCATGAGATGGAGCAGCCTTCTGAAGATTTGAGTTTCTCTCCTTCTCTTCCCTTGTTTGAGCCAGAGAGTACACTACCAAACAACCACCAGCTTGATTATGAAGACAACTCGTCATAAGAGAGTTTCTACTTTGACCTCATGGAGTTTCCTCCCTCTGAAGTCAACCACCAAGTTGTCTCCCCCTCCCTTGTTCATCAATACAATGAGGATGATCACATCCTCAACTTTGAGAAGGAGGAGACACCTCCTCCCTCCGAGTCATTAGAGGAGAGTGCTACAATTAACTTCAAGGTTCCACCTCCCTCTGAAGTCAATTTCCATCAAGGCTCTTCCCATGAATCTCACCAAGAAGTTGAGGACATTTACATCCTCAAATTTGAGGAGGAGGAGGAGCCATCAAACTTTGATCTTCACCTGGAGGATCAAGGCCTTCCCCACCTATGCATCAATGAAGTAGGGTGGAAACTCAAAGTTCACCCGTTAAGTGTGGAGGCCACCTTCCCATTTTATTTGGGACCAGAGTTTGAAGACAAAGTTTGCCCCGGAGTTCTCCCTGCACCGCTAAATGAAGATAAGGATGTCCTCATCCTTAAATTAGAAGAGAGGTCTTCACCACAAGATGATCCTCACACCAAGGATCATCAACCTCAATATTTGGGCCGCTCTTCAAAGAAAAATGACGTCCTCCCAACCCACCTGTTGAAGCCCACTTCAACATTCATTTTTTATCCTGAAGGACTTCAATGTGGTATGATCTAGCCAAAGACCTTAAAGATGGGCAGCATCCCGGGAGGCACCCCGGATGAATTTCTTTTATTTTTCTTTATTTTAATTTGTCAAGTTCTCCTTTGATTTTATTTTTGCTAACTCTTTAACCCCGTTTGTAGTTTGGTTGGTTCTAGTGTTTTTTGCAGCTGCAACTTAAAGTTCACACCACAACCAAGCTACGCTAATTGAGGCTAAAGCTCAAGTGTGGGGGGGATCCTTTAATGCAAGCAACACAAATCTCAGGGGAGTACTAGTTTCTTTAATTTTGATATTCTTTCTTTCTTTATTTTGACTTTGCTTGATTTTGTCTATGGGCATAGCTTATGTGCTATAATGTTGTTTACGTCCCATGTATTTTCTCTCAGTTTGCTTCCTAAAAAAGTCTTCTGGAACCTTCCCCAGTTTGTTTGGTGAAAAATGAGGACATTGCTCAAATTAAGTGTGGGGAAGTGACCTTTTTGGTGAGTTTTGTGCTTAAATGTTTAGTCCCTCGGCTTATCTTGCTTTTGTCCAAAATAAAAAACCCAGACCCTTATGATATAATTTGTTCTAATTAAGAATAAATACTATCATGAATTATGGATAAATGCTCAAATTTTTCTTTTTGATTGCTTTTGAGGAGCAGTTTACAAACGGTGTCACCAAATGATCTTGAATGGTTGGATTTTTTATTGCTTAGTGGTTCTTTCTGTCTTCTTTCTTAGGGATTGCTAAGGGGTGCTTCTCTGTAAAAATTATTTAAGGGACTTGTGAGACGCCATTGGTAACCAACAATGAGAGCTGAGTGTTCTTAATTTCAAAGGCTTGATGCCAAAATTTTATCTTCTCATCTCTTATGAAAAAGTGAAACAAATGCATAAATCTATTTTTCCTTTTGTTTTCTTCTCAATGCCCATTCTTGAGAGAAGTTGGCCATGGTAAAGTTCTTCAAGTCACATTGTAACATCCCAGCCTAATCAGCCCACATGTGTGATATTGTCCGCTTTGACACGCAGGCCGCACGGATTTGTTCTTGGGGTTTCCTAGCCCCAAAACGTGTCACACAAGGAAGAGGTATCCATGCACCTATAAGGCACACTTCGTTCTCCTCTCCAACCGATGTGGGAGGAACACCATGCCGGATGTTACACTCTACCCCTCTTAGGGAGCCCAGTGCCCTCACGGGCTCACTGGCACACCGACCTGGGTCTGACTCTGATACCATCTGTGACAGCCCAGCCTAATCAACCCACATGTGTGATATTGTCCGCTTTGGCACGCAGGCCGCACGGATTTGTTCCTGGGGTTTCCTAGCCCCAAAACGCGTCACACAAGGAAGAGGTATCCATGCACCTATAGAGCACACTTCGTTCTCCTCTCCAACCGATGTGGGAGGAACACCACACCGGGTGTTACACTATTGAAATACCCCAAACCTAAGTATGTTAAGTAAACATCAATTTATGAAGTAATAAGGCTATAACATGCCTTAAAAACATTGGTAGACAATCTAAACCAAAGAAAACACAAGGAAACACCATGAGGGCAATTTAAGCAAAAACATGCTCTAAGCTTGGAGTGACTTTGATTAGCACCCAAATATCATTATAAGACCTTATTAACATGCTAGTGGACATGTTAAATCAATTACCAAAGAAAACCAAGCTCAAAAACAAGCTTAAACACAAATTGTGCTTTAAGGACTCTTAAAGCACATTTTTGAAAAATTGTCTTAGAGATGGGTTTTGAGTGGCTAAATGCCCATGATTACACCTTAATCAACATGTGTACTAATTAGTATCACATTAGGAAGCCTAAATCAATGGGAAACCAAAATTTCACAAATATGTGCACTAATTGTGAATAGTAACCAAATAGTACCCAATTTAAGCTTAAGTCAACTTAGTCTAATTAATTGGTCAAAAAAGACCAAAAATATCTTAATTAGCAAGAGGGGGCCAGTTTTTGATGTGGGGAGTCACCACATAAGTAAGAAACTAAAGAAAAAGAAGAGGGAAGTAGAATAGTACTATTTACTTTAAGAAATATCTTACCTTTTACTTACCTCTATCCTCTCTTCTTCATTATCTTCTTCATTGAAGAGGGCAAAAATATGACGAGACTGAAGAGCCAAGACGGTCCAAACCTTAGATCCCGGCTCAAGCCCCAGGCCCCCTTCAGGACCCTGTTCAGGCTTCAATCTAGACACCAAGCGTCAATCCAGATCCCGCAACAGTACTAAGTCCGGGCACTAGACCTCATAACTAGGTCCAGGATCCCGCACCCGGCACTCTACGTCCGGGCGTCACATCCCGCGTCTCGTATTCCGCATCCGGGCATCGCACCCCGTACCCCACACTTTTAGACCGGAAGGTTTTATAAGGAGGAAAGTGTCAAAGTTAGGAAGGCAGCTCCTATAAAGCAATGCTACATGTTCAAGGGTTTAGAGATAGACTTCACCCTAGAAAGTCTATAAATAGAGATGGGGGGCTCATTTGTTGAGGGACACATTATTAGAAGAGAGAGAAAACACTAGAAAGCTCTCTAAAGTTGTAATACCAAAGAAGGGAATAAAGATATCGTCTAGAAGTGGATGTAGGCCGGATTATTGGCCAAACCACTATAACTCTCGGTGTTCTGTACGCTTGTGAGGGGAGAGGGACTAATTTCTGTATTTTCATTTGGCGCCAGCACTTTTCGAATATATGAGATAATACGGAGAGTTTAGCAGCTATACATACCTCTGATTTCTACCAAAGTTTTACACTCATGGCCCCTTAGACTGAACTCTAGTATCTGCTGATGGAAGTTTCTGTATAAAACAAAACATCATTTTGAATGTTCTCACCGATTTGTTACACTATGACTTTGCTTCTGAATTTAAGATTATAATATTAAGCTGTCCAGCTCAATCAAACTTCTAATACTGCTGCTTGACCAAAAGATCTGTTTTAGCAAGTACTTAATTTCCAATTAAATCTTCCTGCTTTGCCAATGTGACTCAAAGTTTTTTGCACCAGGCCAGGCAGCAATGGTGTAAACTGATTAAAACTTCAGCCTCTTATATTTTAAATATTGCTTCTGGCAAACTGAATTGGACAAAATAGTCAGTGTACAAGGTAAAACCGTACTTTAACATACTTTCTCTGATTTAGGCACTAATGCTGTTACTAAGAAAGGACATGTGTAAAATCAGATTCTTTTCAGCCTTTCTTTTAAAAAAAAACCTTAGTCAAAGTTTCGTTTACAGAAAGATGCAAGGTATATATCTGAAACAACTTGGCTTCTATTTACACAGCAGCAGGGCGTTCTGTTTACTTCTTTTTCTGCTGCTCAAATGGTATTTTTAGCAGCAAAAAATAGTTATGTTTAATTCAAAAGAATTTGATCCAGGATGAAAAAACAGGCACGCTTTTGTTCAGTTTTTAACCAACATTCTAGTTAGGACTCGTGAATAAATGCTCATATCTTTGCCTCAGTTTCTTCCCCTCTTTGTACCACCATGCCTGTTTGTGTTTACTTTTTGTAGTTACTTCTTATTTTGTCACTACCTACACGAAAGACAAAGCTGCTGTTACAGTCAAACAATTAGCCTGGTATAATAAAAGCCTGATACAATTATTTTACTTCGTTGCCTAGAATAGTGTAAACCTTGCCTTAAACAACTGCGATTCTGACTATAAATAGCCAAAAGAGGAAACTAGAAGAATCATGATGTAGTAATGCATAACCTGTTTGTCAAACTTCAGCAGCCTTGTTTTGTTTTCTTCTAATAGGCAACTTTGTTTTTTATTTAACTCCCTCTAAAGCTTGCTTACTTCTGGTGTGTTGTGCATACTGCAAGTCTGTAATTTACTACTTTATTATGCTGCACTTCGTTACTATTGTGTTATCAAATCACTTTCTGTTGTGCCCGCCTATAGTCCAACATTATTAGGTGATTATCTGTAACAGTAGGTTAATTGTGCAGCAATAAAATAAAACTATTACTTGTTTTGCTTCGGCATGTACGGTTACACCAGTGGTCCTGCTCAGTTTCTGCAGCCACACTTATGCTGAGTCAGCCTGTTTTTCCCTATCTATCAAAACGTTTACTCGTTCTTGGACACTTTTGCTTCCGTTACTCCCATTCTCCTTGATTCAGCCTCTTACAGGAGACTAACGTTTAAATAATCCCATGTTCTGAATTGGTAAAAGTTGTGCGATACAGGACAGTCATCTGTTTCTTGTCTGTTAGTAATTCTTGGCAGCTTCTCAAAGTTCTGATTGTGCACCTTTCTGTTTAACGTTGATAAATACTTCATCTTTGTTGAAATTTTGTGCTGCACTTTTTAAAAAGATGTGCAGAAATGCCTAAGTTTCCTTTTGCTCTCTGCTGAAACACGTGTCTCTCAATATATATTATTGTCTCTTTCTCTTTTGCTATAATCTCTAATCTTTGCTGTTATATGAGGTGGGAATTCGGCCAATTATTGACAAGATGATAGTATGGAACAACTTCCCACCATATTCTCCTTTCAAATTGCAATCCAAACAGATAAATCATTCCACCACATATTCATGTTTATTTATGGTTTGCTGCTAAGATCATTGCTCATATCTGCTTTCAATTGCTCCCGCCCTGCTAAACTGCTAGAATGGTGCGTTTAAAAGGGGATATGGGATCTGTTAGAAATTGCCACTGAAGGATGCTCCTTTTTTAGCAGTTTAAATTACCATTATTAGCTGTAGACCTTTTTGAAACACTTTCTTTAGTATGCTCAGCTATCTGAATATACGTTTTTTGTCATGTTGCTTGAAAATAAATGGCCACAACTCATTTGATTACTATTCTTGTGTTCGTGCAAAGTATTCCTTGGGAGTAGAAGCGCCGCTTTCAAATCACAAAAAAGAATCAGTTTGGTTGATGTGTCTTCTATCTGATTCAGGGGCAGGTTGATTACATAGAAGTAGTGTCTGGAGTCTTAAACTTGTGTTCATGCCCATTCTGTTACTGCTACTATTATGTTGTGTTTTCGTCCCTATGCTGCTATTATTTATCTTTTCCTGAGTCATGTTTTACACATATAAGACCTGTTACACAAACAGCTAGGCCTTTATTTTTTGTCCCTGCTACCAGCCGCTAAATAAACATGCTAAGAGTGGTTTAAAGCTGCGGAAGGTTATTTCTGTTTTGACTATGGTATCCCCTGCTCAATCTTGGTGTACTATGGCGGTTGATTCTAATTAGGTCTGTTTGAACCTGATATAGGTCTGTTAATAAACATAGACAAACCTAGTGCAATGCAAACCTCTGATTACCACCACTTTTATCGCTTGGGTAGTGATTATATTCAACAGTCCGGTCCTTGCTGCTAGTACAAACCTTGTTTTAATAGTTTTTCTGGCCATAATTAAATTCTACCTCTGTTCATTTTCACACTGTGCATTCATTTTTTGGTCAGATTTTGAGCTGTAATTAGCACTGTCATACGAGAAGCTTCAGAAGCCTGCCAAGGTCATTGTTGGAGGTGAAAGCCCTCGAGACGTCATTCTTCAGTCTGTTAGACCTTATCAGCAGAGGACTATTTTTAAGTTCACTCAAGAACATCCCCACTATTGCATTCTGCAATGAGTGCAAGCTTTTAAGCAGGTTCCGGGTGGGCAATTTGGATTTTGCTGCTGTAATTATCAAAGTTGGTATGTTGAAAAACTCAGAGGTAGAGCAAACTCTAAAGGCACGGTCCCTGGAGCTCCAGAAGTCCCCATGCTGGTGCCCGGATCAAAATATACCTTCAACACCTCCATCTGGAAGATCGTGACTTCTCCACCAGTTGTGGCTTCGGCAGATTCACTTGCAGACCGGACAATTTTGTCCTATAGATAACATCTGCGTGTAAAAAAAAAGAGAGAGAGAAGAGCAACACCTACCATGGACTTTCTGCAATAGATTTGCATTCCATGGTGAAAAGCAACACCTACAGGCTATCATGCCTTGAAAGTAATACCTACTATGGACTTTCTGCAATAGATTTGCATATCCATGGTGAAAAGCAACACCTACAGGCTATCATGCCTTGAAAGTAATACCTACCCATGGACTTTCTGCAATAGATTTGCATATCCATGGTGAAAAGTAACACCTACAGGCTATCATGCCTTGAAAGTAACACCTACCCATGGACTTTCTGCAATAGATTTGCATATCCATGGTGAATCGGGCCAACAAAAAAAACCCATCTCTGGACCCATCAGGAGCTCTGGTCGCCTGTAATGGGTGCATTGTTAGGTGTGGGACGCCGCACCATACTTGAATCACAAGTACCATCCTTTGGCTAGCATAAGCAAAGTTGGGAAAATATGTTATCTTTTGTTCTCCCTTTGGGAATTATCATCCTTTGGCTAGTATAAGCAAAGGCTTGATCATCATATTATTTCACCCTTTTCAAAAAGGGAATGGTTCTTATTAAAAGAACCATTGGTCTTCTTTATGGAGATCTTATTGTGGACTTCTGGACTTCTGGATTTCTGGCCTTCTTAAATATTATATATCAGAACATCAAGGGATCCATCCATCAAGATTTTATGGGATCCATCCATCAAGACATATTATCTCAAAGACTTATGTCCCGGAATTTCCAATTTGTCAGACCCAGAAGAAAGACACTTGTGGGACTATTAAGTGTACCGAATTGTACCAACTTTTTTGCAAGTTCATTTTCCTTTGTAAAAGCTAAAGAAAAAGAACTTGTGGGACTAGGAGATAGGAAAAAGGAAAAGTAGAAATAATGTAAATTTTTATCTTTCTTTTTGTAAGTTCCACTTTTTTAAGTGCCAAAAAGTAGAACTTGTGGGACTGATGAAGAGGGCAAAAATATGACGAGACTGAAGAGCCAAGACGGTCCAAACCTTAGATCCCGGCTCAAGCCCCAGGCCCCCTTCAGGACCCTGTTCAGGCTTCAATCTAGACACCAAGCGTCAATCCAGATCCCGCAACAGTACTAAGTCCGGGCACTAGACCTCATAACTAGGTCCAGGATCCCGCACCCGGCACTCTACGTCCGGGCGTCACATCCCGCGTCTCGTATTCCGCATCCGGGCATCACACCCCGTACCCCACATTTTAGACCGGAAGGTTTTATAAGGAGGAAAGTGTCAAAGTTAGGAAGGCAGCTCCTATAAAGCAATGCTACATGTTCAAGGGTTTAGAGATAGACTTCACCCTAGAAAGTCTATAAATAGAGATGGGGGGCTCATTTGTTGAGGGACACATTATTAGAAGAGAGAGAAAACACTAGAAAGCTCTCTAAAGTTGTAATACCAAAGAAGGGAATAAAGATATCGTCTAGAAGTGGATGTAGGCCGGATTATTGGCCGAACCACTATAACTCTCGGTGTTCTGTACGCTTGTGAGGGGAGAGGGACTAATTTCTGTATTTTCATTCATTCTTTCTTTTCCCACCGGTTTCACCATATTCATCCCTTCTTCATTCACATAAGAATAGCCCCATCCATACTCCATCTTTATTTGCTCACCAAACCTCCATTTTAGCTCCAAATTCAAAAATAAGCTTAGATAACTCTTAGTTAGACAAAGCCCTTGCTTCCTATCCTTTCAAAATTGGAAAAGCTACATTTTCTGCCATGGAAAATCACCATTGAAGGGGGAAAAACCAGCTTGAAGAGTCCATTAGCTTCTTCATTCTCTTAAGGTAAGAAATATGAAAGAAAAATCATCTTTCCACCATTTTCACACATGGCCAAAAATCACCTCTCATGGAGCCTTGTTTTTATGCCTTGTTCTAGCTTGTTTTTAATCACCAAGGACTAGAGGAGGTCCTCCTTGATTCATATCCAAGCCTATCTTAAGACTTCAAAGGTAAACATTCATTTTAATACCTTAAAACACATTTTTTTTACCTAGGAATGATTCCTTAGGGTTGGTTTATTCTTTAGAACTCATTAGAGTCATTGTATATTGATTAGAACATTGGCAAGGGAATTTAAGTTGGTGACCGAAAATTGAACAAGGAAAACCAAGGAGAAAAGTGTGAGGAGAAGCTTGGAAAAACAAGGTAAATTGTTTACCTTAAGGTGTTTTATTGTTTAAGGGATGAGATTTAGATATATGATAAGTTTATGTTAGAGTTTACATTATGTAAGGGTTATTAAACCTAGGAGGAAGAACATTATTATATTGTGAACTTGGGATTAAGGAGCCAATAGAAATGAGTTAGTAAGATGAGTATAAGATGAGTTATGAGAACACTTATATTGCTATGGGAGCATTGTGGTGTGTATTTGCAGGTTGAAAGCTTTTATATGTGGGAAATTCAGTGTTTAAGTTTAAGTCATTTAAGGGCCTAAGAGCCATGTCATTTAAGAGCCTTAGTGCTATGCAATTTAAGATTATTGCACTATATTGAGTTGTTATGAATGAGTTAATTTGGGTGAGAAATATGATGAGAAAAAGATTTGATGTGTGTGAGATGATTGAATGAGAAAACTATGCATATGGGCATAATAATATACTAGAGGAGCTATGGCAAAATTTGAGTAGAAAACAAGGTGTTTAGGTGGTTGTTGTGAATTAATATGACCTAGGATTTACTAGGAGTCATTAAAGAAAATTTGAGTGAAGATGAGTTAACAAGGTAATCTTGAGGACTAGAATGACCTAGAGTTGCGTAGGAGGAAATGATGTGTAGTGTTTTAAGATGATTTAGGTATGAACTAGAGAATATAGCAATGAGAATTTTTGGGTAGCTTGTGCAAGTGGTGGAGATGCTAGTAGTGGATTAATAAGGTTATAGTTTGGATGGTAATGAGTGGACTTGGGTGATGGAGGTGAAAAACTATAAGAGAATGTAGTAAGTTGTCAAGGAGATGACTAAGAATGTATAGGAGTGTATGATCATGAGAATGGTGAGTAAATTGAGTAAAGGAGATGGAAATGTCTAAGGAGGGTGTAGCATGGTCAAGGTAAATGAAGAACAATGTTAAGGGGTTAAGAGGATGGAAAGAAATGTATAGGTATGTTCAAGTTTAGGAGTGATGAGTAACAAATGGAAAGGAGAGAAAATTGTGCATATAGATGCAAGATAACTTTGGGAAGTTTAAAAAAAGAAAGATGGATGAATAATGATGTTTGAGGAGTAGTTATATTGGTTGAAAGGAAACACCTTGGTTAGTTGGAGTCTTAGGCAAAATTGCTAGTTGGAAGTGTAAGAATTTAGTGCTAAGTGTTAAGGATTTTGTGAGGTTTTGAGTAAATGGTTAAGGAGTTTGGTTGGTGAGTGAATTAAGGGTTTGGTGGATGTTTTTAAGGTGGGACTATAGTGCCTAATGAGGTTAGAACCTATTAGGAAGCTTGGGGAGAAGTTTGGAGCAAGTTAGACAATTTTTGGGAAGATTCTGCAGTGGACCGACCCAAGGGACCGACCCTGTCTAGGTCGGTCGGACTGTGTTAAACCAGCCGGAATGTTTCTGGAATCGACCGACCCAGAGGGTCTTGGGTCGGTCGGGTTGAGCTTTGGTCGGTCGGGAGAAAATTAGAGAAACCGAAAGTTTCTGGAATGGACCGACCCAGGGGGTTGGGTCGGTCGGTGGGTCGGCCCATACTTATAAAAAAAACTTCAATTTTAAGAATGTTAAGTGGTATTAGTATTAAGCCATTAAGAGGGTAATGATGATTAGAAAGATAAGAATATAAGAGCATCCACAGCAATGAAAAGCTAAGGAATGCCTATATATTATATTTTATTTGCTTCTCTCTTAGTCTCTCTCCTCTTATGCTAAGAAACCCACTTTTGGGGGTTCTTAGCTAAGAACTCTTCTCTATACCTCTCTCTTCCATGTAAGCATTTATCTTTTTTCTTTCAATTGTTGTGTCAGTAAGGAATGGCTAAGGAACTCTGCTGTGGATGCCCTAAGGACTTAGGGGTTAAGTTAAGTAAAGGATTTAAGTGTTTAAGGTTAGGTTTATAAGAATGTAGGTGGTGTTAGATGGGGATCATTAATTACTAAGTGAGTTAAGTAAGTTAGCTTGATTGGAAAAGTAATTAACGACCTAAAACTGAATGAATGTTTTCGGGCTTGAGTATTTGGACTCCGGAGGAGAGTAAGCAACCGAACAACCGACGGTGTACGGTATGGTTTTCTTGTAGCCTGCTTGCTAACGAGGTGTCCCTCGGCTTGTGTGCTATCTGTTTAATTGCTATGACTAAAACAAGATAAAGCATGCAACCGGACTGTTTATCTTCTTGTGTGTTTGCATTGTACTAACACACTTGGCTTTGAGATTAGTTACTAACATTACTTAGTAACACTGGTTTAAGATAAGGAATTCACTCCCAAAATTGTTGGATGGTTAATACCCGAGAAAGGTTTAACCAACACTTCGTCTATAAGACTTTCTACTAACTGGAACTTGGGGGGAGTGAGGAATCCGGGACTGACTCTGATCATGCATGTTAAGAAAGGGGGTCGGTATCTGAATCAGATTCGTCTTCCGCTTGAGGACTTGTCTTCGGACTTGTTGCCTAGGGTTGAAAGTCGACTCAGCTATCTTGGATTTCATTTCAAGGTAGGAGGCAGATTAAGATGGTGCGGTAGGATCACCTAAATCCTAAAACTAAGATAAGTTGTTTATTCAACCAATGGAGTTAATAGCTCATTGGCTAGGGTTGCTTTTGACCCGATAAAAATAAACATTGAGTTAAGATACAACCATTTCTAATTAAAGAATGGTTGTCTTGTTTGAGATAAGATTTGAGATAAGATATGAGATAAGATTTGAGATAAGGTTTGAGATAAGAAACAACCAATTCTAGTTAAAGAATGGTTGGTACTTTGAGTTAAGAGTGGATATGAGAATAAGAGAGGTATCGGCTTAAGGAGTTAAGAATCTATCTCACTTGCTTAAGGAGCGCGTTAAGACGCTCATAGTGTTTGAACTGTATTTGTTCATGTGTGATGTGTTGTTTATTGCACTTCTCATTTATGTTGTGTATCTAATCAACTCCATGCTATCGACAATTAGTCATCGTAGCCCCGTTAGCTTGGGGGCTATAAGAGAATCGGACCAGCAAAGGTGCTGACCCCCTCGGGGGCTGCTGTTTATATTTTCAGGTGAACGACAGAAGACGACTGTCCTGAGAGTAGGATCGGGTAGAATTACCTTGGGTTGCTTTCCTTTAATTATACGAGTTGTGCATGTACACTCGTTTGGTAAATGGTATAAGATGTTAGTAAGATGTAATAGGATATGAAGAATTTGTACTAAGGATATGTATTGCTTAAGATTTAGTATACTTATGTTCGGTATATTTTGTTAGCCATACCGTGGCAAGGTTCTGGAGTGTATTAAATTCCGCTGCGACGTTTATACATATGTTGTTAAGTTTGCGATAACCACGATTGGATTGAGATGGGGTGTTACAAAAAGTGGTATCAGAGCGTAGTTACGCTTTGATGACAGGAATTACCAAACTTAGGAGGATACCGAGTTAGAGTTTGAGTTATGGGTTAAGGGTTGAGAGATAGAGCGAGACGTGCGTTAGTTAGGACTTCCCGGTGCTTACCGGATATCCATAGTACCTAAACCCGCCCTCCAGTTCCCTAACTTTGAATACGAGGAATGAACGCCAGAGAGAAGAAAGCCTTCTCTTACTCGGGGAAACCCGACCTGGCAGTTAGTTAACATTAAACAATACGAGAAACACATCGTTATACAACAGTTTACGAAAACTTGGAGGTATTAATTGGAGCGCAATGATGAAACAGGCGCTGCCAACGGAATTCTACCAATAAGAGAACGGTAATTACCGGCAACATGGGTCAACATGCTGCGCAGTCGAGATACCCCGCCATGCCAACGATAAGTAAAGCACTACGAGTGCAATGGGGAAAGGAAAAAGAGAAGCGACATGAGTACTGGACAGCGGTCCGAAAGAGCATAGCAGTAGGATTATACATAACATGAAAATTAAGACTACCGGAAAGTCCAGTTAGAAACGGGAACTCCGGACCCCATACAATTAGAAAGGTTACCAAACCTGACCGACATGGCATAAAAGACTACGAAAACACATGCAAATTATACACTGGTATAGGACTACGATGTAGTGCCTAAAGGGGAATCAGTACTTAGTAACCACGAAAAATGCGTGGAAACGGGAGCAAGGATTAAGGCATAAGTAAATAACAAAGGGGTTCCCTCAGAAAGAGGAACACCCTGATAAGTGACAGTACTGTCAAACAAACAGGAAACTGTCGGATGGTCAGTTATCCAAAATGAAAGAACATCGAAGGAGTCCCGAGGACTACCACATACACGAAAATTAGGTGGAAGTACCATTACCGACGTGCGTAGTACCGGTAGCCCATCTTGCATGGTGCACTTGCCATAGCAAGTGCGACCACGGTTAAGCTATACGGGAAGCCATCATGGCAATATAGTAGAATGCTACAGTTATAACGCTTATTAGTACCAGATTGCAAATCCTTAAGCACCAGAGAATGAGACCTTGGAAAGGCCTGACGGCCTGACCATGACGAGATGAGTCGACGCACCAGTCACCAGGGAGCTGAACTTGGACGAAATACTAAATGATAAAAAATTTCGCAACTGTATAACCTACTACAACAACAACAACCGACAATACGGGTATGACACCAATCCTGAACCTCGAAGAGAGGAACCTAAGAGATCGCTTAGTGAACCGAGCAAAACAATATGTAAGTAATAACATACAAGGAATGTATTACGAGATACAATGGAGACAATCAATGGAACGACTTTTAACTAGAACGGGATAAGACTCCCAAAATGACAACTAGGAATACCGGTAACAACTGTTTTTTGTTGAAGATGTTGGTAAACCCCGGAAACGGGGATAAAGGAAATGAAATTAAGCTATAACCTACTAAAGATCAAAGACATACAACCCCGAAAGAGGAAAACTCAGAGGAATATCCCCACAGAGCGGGCATAGTCGAGCCGAACAAACTGATGAACGACAGTTAGCATTGTTGCCTAACTTATTAACACCCAAGTAGGAATGATCATTGATGGGTGGCGTAGTCAACAAATGTTGAACAAAGCATTGAGATGGAAGAACAAGATAACATGATAAATATCCAACTTAGACACCGTAAGGCAGACGCCTAATACTAGCCTAACCTTGATTGCTAAAAGACATAAGTCTATTAAAATGACAGAATTGTCACAGACACTGGTTAACGCCAGATCACCTGAAAGAACTTTCATAGTAGGAAGCAGGATGCAGTAACTTACCATGAAACCCGGTATTACATTTAATAAGTAACCTAACGGTGGATAGTGTTCAAAGAACCCGAAACGTATGGAGATAGCTTATGGATGAGTAAGAGTACAAGCAGTGAACCAAGCACTGACTCACACTTAAGAAAAAACTCTAAGAGCCTACGAGCCAAGGATGTTAACCACATCAGAGCTCGAGGCGCAGGAAGGTATAAGAGGGCTTGTTTAAGCCATGAACGAACTACAATTCATATATATGAACGGTTACAAAGCCTATAACTTAGATTATGGAAGAATTGCTAGGAAAGGGCACCAATAAGAATATTGAGATAATACTATTGACAGGGGCGGAGAACAAACCATTCCTTTTAGGGTGGGGATACCTCTCCTTGTTGTGAGGCCATGAGTGGGAATAAACCCCTCAAAAAGGGCTTTCACTTATTAGAGATAGAATACTCTTTTATTAGAGAATGGAAACCGTAAACCTTGAGATTACCTTAGGACGTACCAGATACACTTGAGTAATAAGGAAGGCGGCATAGACAGACCTCGTATCCAACACCCGGGATTAAGAATTAGTAATCGTCAGAGATAAACGTTGTGAGTGTACAACATGGCATGTCAAGTGACCAACGCTCAGAAGAGCTTGTGACTCAATGGATGAATTTTTTGGTAACCAGTTAAATTACTTGGAAAAATAACATCAAAAAGGATGGAAGAATGTGAGAGAAATTAGCCTACTCACGAACCCGAGATTGAAGCAAAACACCTTCATATTAAGAGATAACAATTTTACAACACGGTACGGCAACCACTATACACCGAAATTAGAGAAATCCTAGTGTGTTTACACCAGGAAGGGATTGAGTATAAGATAAGATGTTAGAATAAATTATTAAGTAGCTGCACCATCAATGGGCAACATATAAAGGCCAACTACCACGGTAGCAGAGGTCGTGAGGACAATACCTATATAAGTGGAATAAGTCTTGGTGCGCAAAAGAGCGACCATTATGTATAAACCGTCGAATATTAACACAAAGGAAATTAGATCTATGAGCTAGGACCAATGTAAGTAAGGAAATGAGATGGTAGACGAACTGTGCATTGACGCCAGTAGTCTAGACCATGCAAGGTAAGATTTCACAAGAAGCACACTTTCCATTCCTTAAGAATTGGAAGCGTGTTCCTAGTAGATTAACGTGAGAAACAGGATAAGAGGCTCTATGGAAAGAGACCTCAGTTACTAAGAGAATCGAGTCAATACGGAATAAAGAAAGGAGCAAGAACATACCATATCCGGGAACACAATAAATGGATTTCCCTTGATTAAGTTCAAGAAGAACAATAAGTGTTATTTTGGAACGATGAAAGAGGAGATCGACAACAGAATACTTTATAATTAGCAATAGCTAATGTGTGACGGACACTACGAGTTTTCTAAAATAAGATGTGGGACGACTGCACCCCACAGGGGCTTGCAGGCCTGACAGACTCATTTATGAGTTAGTCGGGTAAGTAGTAATGTACGAGTAAGGTACCTCATGTATGTAGACGAGTAGTGTAAGGAACACGGGAAGTAGTCGACTCCGTACCACGGTCAACGACGCAAGATCAGATAAGAGCAGCTACTACCACAAACAGTTGTAGAGAAGAACTCAGTTGAACCAACGACACAAAGGAATCAGAGAACTCATTTCAGACAGAAAATAATTAAGAATTATGAAGTGCGAATAGCACGGATTATTAAGTGCAGACATAGGACACGTCTTAAGATGAAATACCCCGAACTCAAAAATAGTGATTAAAATAATTCTAATATGTATTTAGGGGCCTAATAGTGCCTAAGTAATAATGGTGAGGAAAAAAAAATCCAAAAAGAAATAAAAAAATGCTTAAAAAGTGAAAAACGCTAAATAAGCGTTAAATAACCATAGGAGGTATGAGACCTCAGTTAGAGTGTAATCAATGTTTTTAGGATCGCGATCCGCGTAGGATCGTAAGTGACCCCTAGGATCGGATCGTGGGATCGAATCGTGGGATCGTTCGATCCTACAAAAAGTGAGTAATATGTTGAAAATTATACATATGTTATAAACAACTTATATTTAAAGCATAAAGTTTAATTTGAGTAAGAAATATAGCATTATTGAATCGAAAAATAAAACTTAAGACCATAACAATGATATTACGCTTACAAAATTGAAATATACACTAGCAAACCATATGAATTTTAATAATATTGTCCATAGGAAAATATAAAATTTAATAAGATAGGTTAACATAAATCAAATCCATAGACTGCATAATTTTTATGTGCGTTTTTTATTTATTTCATCATCCTCCAACAAACATTATGAGCGACAAGTTATTTATGAACAAAATCATGGGTTTTTCCAATTCATCCTGATTCAAAAGGGTAAGTAAGCAATGGAACATAAAGCCAAAATGAGTTCTAACAGCTTATTGTTTCCATTATAAACCAAAAAGAAAAAAAATGATAAAAGTAATCAATAATATTTTATAAATTTGTATTGGTTCTTATAAGTTTTTTTTCATTTTTACTTTAGAGCTTTATAACTTTGAATATTTCAATCATTACAATATTAAATAACACTTTAAATGTCATACATTTTTTGAATACCTAGGTACATATTATAATCTTTCATGATGGAGAGTAACAAGAAGTGATATTCCAATCTTAATCCTTATCCGCTCAGTGACCTCTAATAAATCTACATATACAAGTCATTTTAATAATATCCAGTTGCAATGTTCAAAGTCATAATATTTTATGGATTATGAAGCTATCTACAAAATTTTGAGAACTTTTTTTTCCCTAAATTTTATTAAGATATAATTCACATTGATATGAAAAAGATAAATTGTAAACAAAGTTGGGATCGATGGGATCGTAGGATCGTACTATGGATCTAGAGTGCAGAATCGTAGGATCATGCAATGGAATCGTGATCCTTAGACGATCCTACATGGCTCCGATCCTACCCGCGATCCGGATCGTAACTATGAATTTGGATCGTAAAATCGTAGGATCGTGGGATCGAATCGTGATTCTGTGAACATTGAGTGTAATATGGATTCTTAAGGCTTAATAAGGCCTAAGTAATATATGGTAACAACTCCTAAAGAAAACGGATCTAAATAATGTATTAAAACGCTACTAGAGCTTTAGTGCACGTTTTTCGAGAAAACTCGAAAACGTGACTTTAAGTGGTCAAACGAACCCGTAAAAATTACAAATCACTAAATAAAAATAATTAAGCATTAATGGAAGCTTAATAACCAATAAAAATAAAGAAACGAGAAAATTCCGAAAAACTGGTCCGGTTAGTGAATAGTATCAAAACCGGGTAAATTAACGAGCGTTTTCTGTAAAAGATGAAAAAACGCTCCAGCTAGTATTAATGTGGGGGCCGGTTTTTAGGAGCTAATTAACCCCCTCACACACACACACTAGCTAACTAATAAGAAATCAAAAAGCAAAAAGTAGAAAAAGTACAAAAGTAAGAAAAATTTCTCTCACCTCTCATTTCTCTCTTATCTCTCCCATTTCTTTTTTCCCCATCAATTTCTCTCTCTTCCTCCTCCCTATGCTGGCGATTTGGAAGCTCCACCAACCATCCATGGCTACCTCACTTCTCCTCCATGCTCTAGCCTCATGAGAGCTCCAAATGCAAAAATAATTGCATATTCTTGCTCCCCTCATCATTTTCCACACTTCCCTCTTTTTAAAATTTCAAAATGAGGAAGTTCATCTCCATGGGTTTTCCCCATTCAAAGAGAAAATAGCATCAATGGGTAGCTTGGAGTCTCCTCTCTCCATTAAGGTAAAAATCTTCATGAAAAACTCAAGTTTCCTTCATCCTCCTTTGTAACCGATTTCTACCCCTTTGTAATGCTCTATTTTCTCTCTCTTTTGAGCATCGATTCAACCTTGCAATGGTGGTGGAATCACCTTCTTTAACCAAGGGCTAAAACCCCTCCTAAAACACTCCAAAGGTAAACCCTAGAATTTGTGTTTTAAACACTTCAATGAATTAGTATAAATCTAAGGGTTAGTATTTTAATTACACTTGTTTTGTGTGCTTTGGGTGATGGGAATGGAGTTTGGCAACTCCATTCCCCATATGGCCGATTTGTGCACGAAAGAGAGAAGGGGGAGAATTGGAAAAGAAAGAAGGAAATTAAGAGCTTAAGGTAAGAGCTCTTTCTTAATGCTAAATTTTAATGCATTGGAGTAATGGGAATGGGTAAACCAATTTAAAGAACCCAAAATATTGTTTTAGTATTGTAGTTTATGGAAGTTTGAGTATTTGTGAACTAGTATTTGAATTGTAACCCTTAGAGCCAAGTAAATTGTGTATGAGTATTGGTATTGTTGTTTGATGGAGTATTGATGTATTGAGATTGCTTTGATTGCTGGTAGGACCCTTGTATGGGTGTGGTTAGATTAGGAATGATTTTGGCAAGGAAGGATGTATGTGGCTAAGTAAGAAATGTAGTTGAACTATGGAAAAATTTTGGTAGAAAACGCACATTTATGGGTAACTTGGTGAATGGGAGAACCAAGGTATGTATTGGGCTGAGTAAGGAGATTTAGTAACCGTGGAGTGGTAGTTGTAGTATGAGAATAAAAGAGTGAAAATCTGTAGCAAGAGGTGTTGAATTTTATTGGAGGAACTGGGAAAAATTAGTGTACAAGATTTAGTGAAATGAGTGTTGGACTTGTGTATAGATAGTGTATTTGTAACACCCCCAAACACTGGCCTAGGAGTTAGGGGTATTACACGCCGCGTATTATTACATAATAACGCAAGGCTCTAATAAGCAAACTTAAACAGATAATCAAATAAGGCCCAAACGGATACTTAAATAAAGTATAATCAAAATGATGTCGTAACATCCCAAAAGTATTACAAAACCCACCAAACTAATATCAAAAGCGGAAGCTAACAAAGAGGCCCAAAGGCTCAAATTCAAATACAAAGTCTCAAACGAATCAAATAGCAAAATGAACTAAACTCCAGAGCTGCAAAGTGACCCTCGCTGATCAATCTGCAATGTTAGATAAAGTAGGGGAATGAGCACACAACTATGCCCAGTAGATGACCAACTTCATCAACCCGCATGCTCAAAACATTTTACAGAATATTGACAAATCAGAAGGAGTCGAAGGAATCCATAAGCGTGTCAGAAAACAGAAACAGAAGTCCATACAACAAAGGACTAAACAGAGTCAGAATCAGACAGAATCAGAAAACAGAGTGGGACACTAGCTGATCACAGTATACAGACAGAACAAGCAACTAGCTCGTGAACAGAACGAGGTAACCTCACTCGTAAACAGAACAGGTGTAAACACCCGTGAACAGAACGGGGAACATCACCCGTGAACAAAAGGATCCTACATAGCGCGCTACGAGACAGCGAAACCAGCCATCCAAAGGCTCAGACACAGAGATAACTAGGTCCCAAAACAGAAGCTTAAAACAATTAAGCATATGTGCACCCAGGCACCAGAAAGCATATAGATAGCTTGGAAATCAGAAGGGGAATCGAACCCCGCAAACAGAAGTCAAAACGGAGCTCGAACGAGCAAGTTATTGTCAAAACAGAGGCATGTCCGAACTTGTGTCCGGACGTCAATGTTCGGACACAAGTCGAGACTCAGAAGTCGAAATCAGACAGATGTCCGAACAAGTGTCCGAACTACGAAGTTCGGACACAGGTCGAACTTCAAAACAGTAGAAGAGTCAGAGGTGTCCGAACATCCAAGTTCGGACGGATGTTCGGACGTTCTTCGGAAATCAGAACATGTAGAGTCCGAACTTGTGTCCGGACATCAATGTTCGGACACAAGTCAAAGCCAAAATCAGAGAATGCAGAAGGCTGTGTCCGAACTTCAAAGCTCGGACAGAAGTTCGGACACAGCGAAAACTTCAGATTGTTTAAGCGTAGAAGGGCATGTCCGAACGTCCAAGGTCGGACGGAAGTTCGGACATGCTGAAAAACTCAGAAGACAGAAGCTAATTCAACACGAACAGAGGCACAAAACCAACTCAAATTAACACACGCATTTCCAAAACAACCTTGGGGGTTTAATCCATTGAAATGGCATTAAAACAGGCACAAATCACACACAAACACAAGGCAATCATTGAATTAATTTGCAGAATCCGAACTCCCCAAGGCTGAACACACGGATCGAATCCGAAAGCCACCTACCTCAATTACAGCAGAGACGGAACACGGTCTGAACAGCAGAGAATCCCGAATCCGAAACAGAGCAATCGACTACACCGTCACAGCAAGACAGACTAAATGCAATTCCAGAATTCTGAATAACCACAACGCAGAACAATGCCAATTCAGAAACGGAAACTCAAACCCTGAAACCGGAATTGCAATCTAAAACTGCACAGAACCCTCACCTGAATTCGTCAACAAGGGAACCAACAGGAAGAAAACGAGTGCAGCACGCAGAGGACTGAAGATTCTGGCAATCAGATTGCAGAGACCAGAATTAGAAGGAGGAAAATTCCAAAACCTAAACCTCAAACTGAATTGTGCTAACCATATACAATTCGCAAACCTGATCGCGATGAAGAAGAAGAAACACAGAATCCACCAATAGAACTCGGATTTCAGAACCACACTTGCAGGATTGAGCGCTTGGAAGAACGTATTCTTGAGAGAGAGAAAAAGAGCAAGGAAGGAGGAGCGTCTCGACGGTTTTCAAAACTGATCGAGAGAAGAGTCGTGGAAGCGTGATGAGAAAAGTGATTTAGGGAATTATTAATATAACTCATTACTTAATAATTCCTTACCAAGAATCAAAAGAAGAAAGACCATCTCGTCCTTGTCTTCACTAAGAAAGACTTCCACGTCCTGAATCCAGAATACATCCACATAAGGCCACTTGTGACGAAATAAAATGCAATAAACTTTGGGTTATAACATCACCTCCCCCTTAAAAGAATTTCGTCCTCGAAATTAAAACATACCTACTGCTCGAAGAGGGCGGGAAACTTAGAACGAACTTCACTTTCGACCTCCCAGGTCACCTCTTCCTCGGACTGACCCGACCACTTCACCTTCACCAAGGGCATGGTCTTACTTCTGAGCTTACGAGCATCCCGGGCTAAAATCCTCGAAGGAGCTGCTTCGAACGTGAAGTCCTCCCTCAACTGAAGCGGACTGAAATCAATCACATGCGACGGGTCCGAAATATACTTCCTCAGCATAGAAACATGGAACACACTGTGCACTGCTGCTAAAGACGGAGGCAGAGCCAAACGATAGGCAACCGGTCCGATCCTCTCTAGGATCTCAAAAGGACCCACAAAACGAGGGCTAAGCTTGCCTCTCTTCCCAAACCGAACAACTCCACGAACCGGAGAACCTTCAGATACACATGGTCGCCCACCTCAAACTCTAGAGGTCGTCTCCTCTGATCGGCGTAGCTCTTCTGACGACTCTGAGCCACCAGCAAACGCTCCCTGATAGACTGAATCTTGCCCACTGCATCCCGAACCAAGTCTGGACCAATCACGGCTCTCTCCTTCAGGTCGTCCCAACAGATGGGTGACCTGCATCTCCTGCCATACAAGGCCTCAAACGGAGCCATCCCGATACTGGTCTAAAAACTATTGTTATAGGCGAACTCAATCAATGCAACGTGCTGATCCCAGCTGCCCCCGAAGTCCAACACACATGCTCTGAGCATGTCCTCAAGGACCTGATTCGTCCTCTCTGTCTGACCGTCCGACTGAGGATGATACGCTGAACTGAAAGACAACTTCGTCCCCATAGCCTGATGCAAACTCTGCCAGAATCTGGACACGAACCTCAGATCTCGATCAGACACAATAGAAGCCGGAACTCCGTGCAGACGCACTACCTCATCCACATATAACTGAGTCAAGCGGTGCAAACTGAAAGTCTTCCTGACAGGCAAGAAGTGGGCGCTCTTCATGAGCCGGTCCACAATGACCCAAACCGCATCAAAACCCCTCGGAGTCTTAGGCAGTCCCATGACGAAGTCCATACCGACGCTCTCCCACTTCCACTCCGGAACGGGAAGGGGCTGAAGCAAACCAGCTGGTCTCTGATGCTCTGCCTTGACCTGCTGACAGGTCCTACATCTGGATACAAAGTCGGAGATGTCCCTCTTCATATTACTCCACCAGAATGTCTCACGTAAGTCCCGGTACATCTTCACACCTCCTGGGTGTACCGAGTACGGAGCTCCATGAGCCTCCTGCATGATCTCTCGCCTCAAGGCATCATCTGCAGGCACACAGACACGGTCTCTGAACCTCAGACAGCCATCCTCTGAAATCCTGAACTCAGACTCCTGACCCGCAGCTATCTCATCTCTGATCTTACCCAAACTGACATCAAGCTCCTGACTGGCCTTGATCCTGTCGATCAAGGTAGGCTGAATCTGCAATGCTGCTAACATCCCAGACCCCTCTGGACGGACGACCCAGACACCCATACGCTGCAACTCGAGAGCAGACCTCTGCACACCAGACAAAGCACAAACTGTCCCAGACGGGCCCCTCCTACTGAGCGCATCAGCCACAACGTTCGCTCTACCAGGATGGTAGAGGATCTCCAGATCATAGTCGTGTAGCAACTCAAGCCACCTCCTCTGCCTCAAGTTCAACTCCTTCTGAGTGAACAGATACTTGAGGCTCTTATGGTCCGTATAAACTTTGCACGCCGCTCCATAGAGGTAATGCCTCCAAATCTTCAGAGCAAACACCATAGCAGCTAGCTCCAGGTCGTGGGTCGGATAGTTCTTCTCATATGGCTTAAGCTGACGAGAGCCATATGCAACCACCTTCCCATGCTGCATCAGAACACACCCAAGTCCCCTATGGGACGCATCACAAAAAACCTCCAGGCCCTCGGTCCCTCTCTGGAAGAGTCAAGATCGGCGCAGTAGTCAACCTCTTCTTCAGCTCCAGAAAACACTGCTCACAGGCATCGCTCCACTAGAACTTCACATCCTTCTGAAGCAGACGAGTCAACGGGATCACCAACTTGGAGAAGCCCTCCACAAACTTGCGGTAATAGCCCGCCAATCCAAGGAAGCTACGAATATCCCCAACATTAGTAGGCCTGACCCACTCAGTAATAGCTGATCGATCTCTCCCGGATTCACGGAGATACCATCCTTAGAGACCACATGTCCCAAGAATACCACCTGGTCCAACCAGAACTCACACTTCTTCAGCTTCGCATACAGCTCCTTCTCCCTCAGAGTCTGGAGAACGGTCCTCAAATGCTCCTCGTGCTCCTCAGCACTCTTGGAATACACCAAGATGTCATCAATAAACACCACTATGAACTGATCCAGAAAGGGTTTGAACACCCGGTTCATCATATCCATAAACACTGAAGGCGCATTCGTCAACCCGAATGGCATCACTAGGAACTCGTAGTGTCCATAACGAGTCCTGAAAGCGGACTTAGGACGTCGTCTGCCTTAATCCTCAACTGATGATATCCCGACCTCAGATCGATCTTCGAAAACACTTAGCTCCTGCTAACTGGTCGAACAAGTCATCTATGCGCGGGAGAGGATACCAATTCTTAATGGTAGCCTTGTTGAGCTCCCTGTAGTCAATGCAAACGCATGCTACCGTCCTTCTTCTTAACAAATAATACTGGCACTCCCCAAGGCGACACACTCGGGCGAATGAAGCCCTTATCCAGCAGCTCCTGCAACTGGACCTTCAACTCCTTGAGCTCAGTAGGCGCCATACGGTATGGGGCCTTCGAGATGGGCTGAGTTTTAGGTGCGAGCTCGATCGAGAACTCCACCTCTCTGACAGGGGGAAGCCCAGGTACATCATCTTGGAACACATCTGGGAAGTCTCTGACTACTGGAATCTCCTCCAACTTCGCATCCTTGCAAACCTCAGGGATGTAGCACAGATATCCCTGGCATCCTTTCCTCAAAAAACGAAACGCCTGCATGGCTGAAATCACTGGCGGCGAGCACGGGAGTCCATTCCCTGCTACAATCAAACGGGGCTGGCCCGGCTCCTCAAACGTAACTCTCGAAGCGGCACAATCAATGTGGGCATGGTGCGCAGCAAGCCAATCCATGCCCAGGATCACATCAAAACTAGTCATCTCCATCGGGATGAGGTCAGCACACAGAATCCTATTCTTGACTAACACATGACTAGCTTTACAGACAGAATTCAACAACATAGAAGAGTCCCTAACCAATGGACTATGCATACACAGCTCAACACCCAGAGGCACAGCAGGCAAACCGAGCTCACCCACCAACTCAGCAGAAATAAAAGAGTGGGTGGCTCCAGAGTCAAACAAACAGAAAACAGAACGAGAAGACAGCTGGAGAATACATGTGACAACTCTGTCAGTCGATCGGTCTCTCTCTCCAGCCATCGCGTACACTCTGGCCTGGCCCTGGGGCTTCTTCTGCTCAGCCCGGTCTCGATCTCTGGACCCTGAAGTAGACCCTCCAGCTCCACCTCCAGAGCTACCTCTGCTCCTTTCAGCCTGAGGGCAATCAGCAATCCTATGCTCCAAGGACCCACACTTGAAGCAGGCTCCAGACTTCCTGTAGCAGTCCTGGCCTCTATGAAACTTGCCGCAGACCCGGCACTTCGGAGCGGGAGCTGATGAAGACGAACCACCTCTATCTCGCGAACGGTCCCCAGAGCGGTCTCCAGCTCGGTCTCCAGTAGACTGCTTCTTCTGAGAAGCAGACTAATCCCTCCTGTCACTCTCATCGGACCTCTGCTTCCTGTTCTGGTCCTTCCCTCCAGACTGGCGACCTCTCAAGTCGGCCTCTACCAACAGGGTGACATCAGCAATGTCCCTGAAGGTCTTGTGACGCAGCGGCGTCACAGCAGAACGGATATCAGGCCTCAGGCCGCTCTCAAACTTCCTGGCCTTACTATGCTCGTCAGGCTCAGGTGCAAACTTAGACAGACTGATGAATTTGCGCACATACTCCTCAACACTCATGTCCTGACCCTGGCACAGCCGGTTATACTCCAAGATGCGCTGGTCCTTATACACGTCGGGGTAGAACTGTTTGTTGAATTCCCGAGTGAACTGCTCCCACGTCCAAGGCTGTGGGAACTTCTCCATCACAGACCTCCACCACTCCTTGGCTTCGGCCTTGAACAGAAAGGTGGCGAAGTCGACCTTCTGCTCCTCCTCTGAGCCCATAACACGCAGTAAATCCTCCACCTCTGACAGCCAATGACTGGCCTCCTGGGGGTCTCCTGCCCCATCGAACGACGGCGGCTTCACTTCATGAACTCCTGAAGCGCCTTCACATTTCTCCCTCCAGCATCTGCCCCAGCTGGGCCTGCTCCGCCAGCTCCAGGGTCCTCCTCCTACAGCCATGGTCTGCATGATCTGCGTCATGAACTGCTGAACAGCATCAGCCACATTCCCTGGAGGTTTTGCTCTTCTTGGCGGCATTCTGAAAGTCCAACAAGCAGTTAGACTCAGACACTAACACTGACGTTTCTGACTGACTGGCTAACTTAAAATCCCAGCAGATTAGAACCTAGAGCTCTGATACCACTAAATGTAACACCCCCAAACACTGGCCTAGGAGTTAGGGGTATTACACGCCGCGTATTATTACATAATAACGCAAGGCTCTAATAAGCAACTTAAACAGATAATCAAATAAGGCCCAAACGGATACTTAAATAAAGTATAATCAAAATGATGTCGTAACATCCCAAAAGTATTACAAAACCCAAAACTAATATCAAAAGCGGAAGCTAACAAAGAGGCCCAAAGGCTCAAATTCAAATACAAAGTCTCAAACGAATCAAATAGCAAAATGAACTAAACTCCAGAGCTGCAAAGTGACCCTCGCTGATCAATCTGCAATGTTAGATAAAGTAGGGGAATGAGCACACAACTATGCCCAGTAGATGACCAACTTCATCAACCGCATGCTCAAAACATTTTACAGAATATTGACAAATCAGAAGGAGTCGAAGGAATCCAAAGCGTGTCAGAAAACAGAAACAGAAGTCCATACAACAAAGGACTAAACAGAGTCAGAATCAGACAGAAGAATCAGAAAACAGAGTGGGACACTAGCTGATCACAGTATACAGACAGAACAAGCAACTAGCTCGTGAACAGAACGAGGAAACCTCACTCGTAAACAGAACAGGTGTAAACACCCGTGAACAGAACGGGGAACATCACCCGTGAACAAAAGGATCCTACATAGCGCGCTACGAGACAGCGAAACCAGCCATCCAAAGGCTCAGACACAGAGATAACTAGGTCCCAAAACAGAAGCTTAAAACAATAAGCATATGTGCCCAGGCACCAGAAAGCATATAAATAGCTTGGAAATCAGAAGGGGAATCGAACCCCGCAAACAGAAGTCAAAACGGAGCTCAAACGAGCAAGTTATTGTCAAAACAGAGGCATGTCCGAACTTGTGTCCGGACTCAATGTTCGGACACAAGTCGAGACTCAGAAGTCGAAATCAGACAGATGTCCGAACATGTGTCCGAACTACGAAGTTCGGACACAGGTCGAACTTCAAAACAGTAGAAGAGTCAGAGGTGTCCGAACATCCAAGTTCGGACGGATGTTCAGACGTCTTCGGAAATCAGAACGTGTAGAGTCCGAACTTGTGTCCGGACATCAATGTTCGGACACAAGTTGAAGCCAAAATCAGAGAATGCGGAAGGCTGTGTCCGAACTTGTAACACCCCAACCGTTAATCCTATGCTTACCGTCTAATCGCCCTGTTAATTCAATGAGTTCGCAGCGGAAGAATACTACTTACTTACTACGGCGGGTGAAACAATGCCGCTAACCGCCCATACGGCTAGCTAGGCTACTAATACTTACAGTGACGGTCTGATGGCCAATAGATACCGAGCTACTAAAGCAAACTTACCAATTACAAATACTTTCACTACCAAAGGATTACCGAGTATTCGAAGTGCATTCATTACAACCTTCCAAGTTTCCCCAAAGAATGAGTATCTACCAACTACTCATCTATACCAATCAATCCCTTCACAATATCCCGAAAAGGTGTACCCCATGGTACACCGGCTATTCGAAAATCTAAGCCATGTACTACTCAGTACACCGATCTCAAATTCATTGTTTACTTACAAAAAGAAGACAAGAAACAAACTAGGTCTTCATCAGCTTCACCCTTCTCTTGCACCTGCATTTATATTAAAAATGGTGCCCCAAGGGGCTCAGCAAATTGCTGCGCATAAACTCCGCATATACCGATTGCTAGCAAGGGTACGCCGACTAATGGCGACCGCTAAACATGCTGTTCATTACTCATGCATACATGCTTTACATACAATCATACATACAATTACATCATATTCACTTCTGGGCAACAATACAATAGGGCTCACAATACTTACCTTCACAAGGTTAGCCAAATTGTGCATCCGGGTTAATCGGAATGCATATTACTCTTTTACTCATTACTTACTTCTTTCTTACTTACAATTACTTACTTCCTTTTTACTTTACTTACTCATTCTTACTTACTTACTTATACTCAAGTCAGTCGTCGGGACCTCCGGCCTCGGGGACTACACCGTCCCACATCCGGGATTTACTTGACTCACTAATCCGGGATGCTACCCACTTAAGGGATTTGGGCCGCGGACCAGTTTAAGAGTCAGGAATTGGAGCCAACCTCTCGTGACTCCGCATCCTCACGCGTGGCCGAAACTATATCGGACTTCTACTCATTCCAATTAATTACCAATTTAGGTTAGGAGTTAGCTTGTTAGGAATAAGTTAGAAGTCCATTCATAAACATATTCGGTCACAGTACAATGCAACATACATGCACATTCATATCATCCATACATTTCATGAAGTATACAAACTAAGATTTAAAGAATATATCATACAACACTACATATTCACAAGTAAGCATATTAACTCCGATTCGTGCATTTATCTTTATTGGTGATCAATTAGCACACAACACACAAATCAGAGTAGCCATGATAGCATTCGGGGCATGAGGAATTCATACCGTTCACCGTTGTTCGTAATTCCAAACGTCCTTCCGGTGTCACAAATCAAATCCTATTATATACATACAATTAAATGATTAATCTAACTATCATTACTTACACACATAACCACTATGTCCTTATACTTCTTATATTTGCTCTTTACTTACTTACTTTTCCTTTACTTAGGTTTTACTTCCTTATTAACTTTGGCATGCTTTCATCCATGTACATATACCTATATGTATGGGTATACATATATATATATATACAATTACTATTAAATTAAAATAATTTTTTTTTTTTTTTGTCAGGACCGGACTTGCGACCGACCCTGGGCAAGTCCGGTCCATTCCAGTAGGTTTCATCGGGAAAATTTTTGGTCCGACCGGACTTGCATGTCCGGTCGCAAGTCGGTCGATTCCAGTACATTCTGCCGGGAAATTTTTCTGCTCGACCGGACTTGCAAGTCCGGTCGCAAGTCCGGTCGATTCCAGTAGCATACCGAGGGGAAATTTTTCTGCTCGACCGGACTTGCATGTCGGTCGCAAGTCGGGTCGATTCCAGTAGCTTTCCCCGTCTTTGTAAATCTGGGCACGACCGGACTTGCAAGTCCGGTCGCAAGTCCGGTCCAGCCCAGGTATTTGCATTTTAATTTCTGTTTCAATCTCTCTTTACCCATTACTTCCCCATTGTTCCTACACTCATCCCACATGTTATAACACTAATTAAACCTCCTAATACACCCTAGTTCACTCATTAACCTTACACAATTCTATACTCATTCAATCATAATTCTCCAAGTTTCACTCAACACTTGCACTAGTTATTTCCTAGTTACATTATGCTACAGATTTTAACACTTACACTTCTCATCTACATCTCCCTCTTCTAATGTCATTTTAGCACTCTCAACGCATTATAATACATTATCTATCTCTCTCAACTTATCTTCTATCTTCCTCAAACAAAATCTGTTACAACTCACATTAGTTCACCTAGTTTTAATTCTCTAAGTGTTCTAATCCTAGGTAAATTTTGCCATAGTCTCTCTTGTATTTCTATGCACTCACCACATGGTCTAGTTCATATTTTAACACTTATCTCACCTGTTACAATAACATCAAAACACAAGCTCCCATACACAACTACTAATACCAAAACACTACAAAATTCCTGCACTTACAATCAATCCCAATCTGTTTTATAACAGTTTTTACAATGTTTCAAGGTTTCAAAATGCTTAGTTTCTCTTACCCATCATACTACTAATGCATTACCATTTATAATACCAATTTTCATTCTAAAAATCTGTTACACACTTATACAAACTACACAAAGGTGAGCATCCTTACCTTGTTTTTCCTTCTAGTTTCTTTCTCTTCTTCCTTCTTCTCTCTTTCGGTTTTGCAAACTCTACAAATCTAACATAATCACCCATACATAAATACACATTCAATACTAAAACTACCCTTAGCATTATTTAAGCTTAAGTGTAGGTTTCTAGGGTTTAGAACTTCATTACCTTCCAAGGTTTCAAATGTTGTTTGGAGTGGCTCAACAAACAAAATTCCAACTCCACCAAGATGCCAAAATCGGCTAGAACAACCAAGGGTTTAGTTTAAATTCGTTTTGCCATTTAGGCTAGAAAAGATGGAGTTTTTGGAGATTTTTTACCTTAGGAACAAGGAGACCAAGGTGCTCTAATGGTGGTGTTGAAACTTCAAATGGGATATACCCAAAAATCGAAATGCTTTTTGGATTTTGGAAAGATGGAAGTGTAGCTCTTGGAGAGAGGAACACAATGGTGGTGTTTTTATAATTTTTGGAGAATGTATGAGGGAGTTACAAAGGAGAGAAGTGGTTTTGTGTGGGTTTCTTCAACCCATTAATGTCGCATGGAGAAGGAGAAGAAGAAGAGATGTGAGGGGCTGCTCCACGTGAGGAAAGATGGGAAGAGAGAGAATAGTGTGAGTGGGTAGTTTTAATTATTTTTGTTTGTTTGTAAATAGAGGAGTGTGTGAGAGAGGGTGTGGGGAGGGTCCAAATCGGACACACCACCCACAATCACTTTTGCTTTTTAATTTTCAAATTGGACACATAACTTTGGTTATTTATACTTCTACCCCACAACTTCCCGTTTTTGACAGTTTTTACTAATCTCTCGTTTTATTGATTTTATTGGTCCTAAAGCTTCACTAATATTTATTAATGATTATTTAGTTGACCAAAATTGTTACGAGTCTATTTGACCCGCTTAAAGACACGTTTTCCCGGTTACCTCGAAAAACGCGCTTTAAGGTTCGTTAGTGATTTTAATCCATTTTAAGGATCCGTTTTCTTCGGGATTTGTTCCCTAATAATTATTTATACTTAATTAAGCTTCTAAATTACTTATTAGCCTAATTAATCACTATTTTTAAATACGGGGTATTTCAATCTACCCCCCTTAAGAAACTTTGCCCTCAAAGTTGCTCAAGGTTAATAGTTTCATTACTCTACTCATTAGGCAAACCAATTGTCCTATTGTGTCTTACTACACCTACGAGGTGTTTACTTCCTTCATATTGTAAGCATACACAATTCAAGTACAGTACACAATTCTCAATTCACATACACAATGCATCATTCTCATTCATGCCATACCACAATACACAATACATACATCATTACCATTCACAATACACATTACACCATACATTGCACATACACATCATTCACTACACATTACACATACATACACATCCATACCAAGTTCACTTGCACTACATGTGCCATACAAAATGCAATGCTTACCCCGAAGCAATGCAAAAGCAAAAGGGCTCTACCCCCCTTAAAAGGGGTACGACCCGTACCCGTATATTACATACTAGACTAACTAGTCTACGAATAACTGTGGATACTTAGCCTTCATGGCATCTTCCAACTCCCATGTCGCTTCTTCGACATCATGGTTAGACCATAGGACCTTCACCATTCGTATAGACTTATGGCGAGTGTCTCTGGTCTTCCTATCAAGATTCTCACTGGGGTTTCACATATCTCATGTTTGGCTCAATGGATAAGTCTCGGGCTCCAACATGAGAAGGATCAGCCATATACTTCTTGAGTTGTGACACATGAAATACATCATGGACACGTCCCAAGTCCTCAGGTAATGCCAACCTGTAGGCTACTGAACCAACTCTTTCGGTGATAGTGTACGGCCCTACAAACTTCGGGCTTAGCTTGCCCTTCTGACCAAAACGGAAGACACCCTTCATAGGTGAAACGCGCAAGAACACTTGGTCGCCCACGGCGAACTCAAGGTCGCGTCGTCTCACATCCGCATAGGATTTCTGTCTATCTTGGGCTGCCTTCATATTGGCTCTAATCTGTTGTACTTCGCTTGCACTTGTCAAGATACTCCGGTCCTATGATGACCGCTTCGCTTGACTCATCCCAACACAAGGGTGTACGGCAAGGTCTACCGTATAGAGCTTGGAAAGGCGACATCTTAATCGAGGCGTGATAACTATTATTACGAGAACTCGATAAGATGAAGCTTATCTAACCAACTCCCCTGAAAGTCCAAGGCACATGCCCGAAGCATGTCCTCCAGTGTCTGGATGGTCCTTTCTGTCTGACCGTCGGTCTGAGGATGGAAGGCGGTACTCAGCTTCAATTCTGTACCCAGCGCTTCCCTTGTAGCTCTCCAGTATCTCGAAAGAAATCTGGTGTCGCGGTCAGATACTATGGTTTTCGGGACTCCGTGATGTCTGATAATCTCCTTATCAAAAAGCTCAGCTAGCTTTACTACCTTCCAGGTGTCCTTCATCGGTATGAATCTGGCAACCTTGGTAAGGCGATCTACTACAACCCAGATCATGTTGAGTCCTCCCCTAGCAGGTGGGAGTCCTACAACAAAATCCATGGAGATATCATGAAATTTCCACTCCGGAATTGGCATTGATTGTACCATTCCGCCCGGTCTACGGTGTTCAAATTTTACCTTCTGGCATGTTAAGCATCTCAATACAAATTCTGTCACATCTGACTTCATTCCAGACCACCAGAAGTACCTCTTCATGTCTTTGTACATCTTGGAGGCTCCCGGATGGACTGATAATGTAGAACTATGTGACTCTCGCAGGATGCGATCCCTTAGCTCTGCATTGCTTCGGGGGACGCATAGCCTGCCATTCAACCGAATCAAACCATCTTCATGTAACTTGAAGTCATACTTTTTCTTTTCAAATGTACCATTTTCGATCTTTTGTCTGATTTCGGTTAGGTAAGGGTCGCTCAACTGAGCCTCTCGCACCTCGTCAACCAAGCTAGAAGAAGCGAGTAGCGAATGGAGCGAGTGTGCTCGACGGCTCAGGGCGTCGGCTACCACATTAGCCTTCCCTTCCTTGTACTGCAGATTGATGTCGTAGTCTGAGAGAAACTCCATCCATCTTCTCTGTCTCAAGTTGAGTTCTTTCTGAGTGAATACATACTGTAAGCTCTTATGATCGGAGTAGATGGTGATGCTTACCCCATAGAGATAGTGTCGCCATATCTTCAAGGCGAAGACAATGGCTCCTAGCTCTAAGTCGTGAGTCGGGTAATTCTCCTCATGTTTCTTTAGCTGGCGGGAGGCATAAGCAACAACCTTGCCATGCTGCATGAGTACGCATCCCATTCCTTTGCCTGACGCATCACAGTACACCTCAAATCCCTCTGTGCCCTCTGGAAGAGTAAGGACGGGCGCTGAGGTCAATGAGTCTTTCAGCTTCTGAAATGATAGTTCGCACTCGTCTGTCCATACAAACGGTGCATCCTTCTTCATCAATGTAGTCATGGGCTTGGCGACTTTCGAGAAGTCCCTTACAAATCTCCGGTAATAACCGGCTAGACCAAGAAAGCTCCTAATGTCGGTAACAGTCTTGGGTCTAGGCCATGATCGTACAGCTTCTATTTTAGAAGGGTCAACTGAGATACCTGCGCTCGAGATGACATGTCCAAGGAATGATACCTGATCAAGCCAAAACTCGCATTTGGAGAACTTCGCATACAGCTGGTTCTCGCGCAGTGTCTCTAGCACTTTCCTCAAGTGAATTTCATGTTCCTCTGGTGACTTAGAATATACAAGGATGTCGTCGATGAAGACCACAACCGAAGTGTCCAACTGCTCACTGAATAAACGATTCATGAGGTCCATGAATTTTGCCGGTGCGTTTGACAAACCGAATGGCATCACTGTGAATTCGTAGTGGCCATATCTGGTACGGAATGCCGTTTTCTCGATGTCTTGCTCTTTGATTGCAATCTGATGATACCCAGAACGGAGGTCAATCTTGGAAAAGACCGATGCTCCTTTCAACTGGTCAAATAGGTCGTCGATGCGTGGCAATGGGTATTTGTTTTTGACTGTGACCGCATTCAGCTCGCGGTAGTCAATACAAAGGCGGAGACTACCGTCCTTCTTCTTCACGAAGAGGACCGGTGCTCCCCAGGGTGATACGCTCGGGCGTATAAACCCTTTGTCTAGAAGATCTCTCAATTGTTCTTTCAGTTCGGTCATCTCTGCTGGTGCCATGCGGTACGGTGCCCTAGCAATGGGACCGGTACCTGGCAATAGATCAATTTCGAATTCAACTGCTCTCGGTGGTGGCATGCCGGGTAGCTCCTTAGGGAATACATCGGGATACTCAGATACTATCGGTACATCATCACTGAACTCTGGATCTCTCTCCAGGTCTTGCACATGACACAGATACACTTCGTGGCCCTTTCTGAGCTCCCGGTACATAGCCATAGCAGATATAAGGGTGGTCGAAGGCTCTCTCGGTCTCTGGCGGTAAGATACGGTAACCCCAGAAGGACTCTTGAGCAGCAGTCGATGCTCGGCGCAGAGGATTCTACCCTTGTGCCGCTCCAACCAATTCATTCCAATGATTAGGTCGAATCCCAATCCATTGAATTCGATGAAGGAAATGGGAAACGCCTCCTTTTTAATTTCGATGGTGGCTGATTGGTAGTATTTGGTACACTTTACTCGCTCCTTCGATGGGAGAGTAACCATGAAATTCGGTATCTCATCCGCATCTAGCTTCAACCTCTTCACGAAAGATGGTGATACGAAGGTGTGAGAGGCGCCGGAGTCGAATAGCACATTGGCATCAATGCCATTTACTGGGAAGGTTCCCGTTAGAATGTGCCGCTTCTGCCGGCTTGTGCTTCGGTGAGGATGCTCAGGTTACCTTCGGTACCGAGTCCACAACCTATTGGATTCACAATTGGATAAGTATTGATGGTGGACACAAGTGGAATTAAATCAACACTGCTCTTTATTGATAAACCAACCATCATACATGTCGTGTCTCTAATACACGTTACTAATAGATTACATGATACTATGAATTTAATACTTCCTAAAGGTAAGGTTCAGGCGTCCTGGTTTCATGTGTGTGGCATTGATTATTGCCGGCGGTGCCGTATTCAACTTGATCTTGTTGATCCCGTGATACAGCATCCGTGAGTTTCCACCCATGATGAGGACATCTCCTGATCTCAATACCAATTTCTCTGCGAGGTCCACACGCTTCTGCTCGCTATACAGGAATATGGCGTCATCACCAATGGACCAAGACACTACGGGCACTCCTTGTTCAAGAGATTCCGCTGTCTCGTCCTTGTCTTGGTGTAACCCAAGTCGTCCTTCTTTTCATAGAAGTTGACGATACAAAGGTCCGCTTCAAGTGCGGGGATTGGTTCAGGTTCACATTGTTGTGCAAGTTCACTGCTTGAGTGATGAGGGTCTGAAACTCTGGTGGTATTGTCGGTGGCGTCGTCTTGTGTTCGTGTCTCCTGGTATGTCTTGGTATAAGGATTCCAGTCCTTTCCCAAGCACATCATCTTCAGCTTCATCTTCGCTCCACCGGGGAATTCGGGTGTGTAAAATCCACCTTGACCCGTTCCTAGCTCGTTGCATCGTCGAATAATTGAGATTTGCGCTTCGGGTGTCAGGTATCCCCTTAATAAGATCATACCTGGGCGGATGACCTGACACTGTTTGTTGGTGTAGTCGTTGTTGGTGATGTCGATCTCTTCTTGATTCAAAGTTACCGGTATCGGGTAACAGATACTAAAGCTTCCTAAGGTTATAAATTCATCTACGGTGAGTGCTAGTTTTAACTACTTCATTTCATGCTCAGTACATACTTCAATTCATTCATTTACTCATGCATTCACTCATACTATTACTCTAATACTTAGACATGCTTCTCAAGGATTCAAGGTTTAGATAATTACCTGGGCCGGATTTCGAACCGGACCCATCACGGTCAATGACATGCAGAACAGGCTGCCTCTGAGGTGCTCCCCTCTGAGGACCCCGGGATCCCTGTCCCTGTGGTGCCTGCTGGGCCGGTGCATCGCCAGATGCCACCTCCTTGCCCTCTCGCTGCTTATAGCTCTGGAAGTTTCCTTTGGGCTTCCCATTCTCCGGGCATCGATTAGCAGTGTGCCCCAACTTCTGACAGTTGTAACACTTAATGTCTCTCCCAAAACAATCTTTACCAGGGTGGTCCTGGTTGCACTTCCTGCACACATAGGTGCGGCCATCTGTGAAGGTTTTGGCGGCTCCGGAGCTAGAACCTGAGGTTAGAGGGTTAGCACATGTGTGCGTGGGTATACTAGAAATGATACTTATACGAATACAATTGGAATAGAATTTACCCTTAGGAGGGTGTGATCTCAGTGGCTTAGCTGCCACCGGTGCAGAATAACCAAGCTGAAGGATCTCAGCTGGTTTGCCCTGCTCAGCATGGGCACTGCTCTCACTTGGGGACTTCTTCTGAGAAAAGAAGTTCCCTTTCTTCTTCTTCCAGCTTTTACCCTGGTTCTGCTCCTCGGTGCTGGTTTTTGTTTAGCCTTGCGCTTCAGCGCGGTTTCCTCATCCCTTAACTGGCAAGTGATCTCAACGCGGGAGGCCGCGTGATAACACTCCTGAAGTTTCAGGTATTAGCCGGGATGATGTTTAAGAAAGAATAAGGAAAAGATTCAAGGAATTCAAGGAATTGAAATGAATTGAATTGATACTAAGGGTCAACCGATATTTACCTGAAGGGAGGTAAACCTGGTATAGCCCATACCGTACCGAAGGCGATGGCTCAGACCGCCATAGAAGCGATCGACCAACACCTGGCCGGTGTATCCAAGATCGGGGAGAGACGGAGAATGGAGGTGAAGGTGCGGTAGTACTCATCCACAGACATCTTGTCTGTCATCTTCAGAGCGTCAAGTTCAAGTCTCTTCTTTGTTTTGACATGCTCTGGGTAGTACTTTGAACGGAGGAGATGCAAAATCCCAATCAAGGTGGGGTCGCTGACATGTTCTTCTTGACCAGTTTCCACCAATCCATCAGCATCCTTCAAGTAGTAGCAGCTACTCTGACTCGAACTCCAGCAGGAGCTTCGAGTGTCTCAAAAGCGGTCTCCATTTCGGAGATGTACGCTTCTAGCTTAGCCGGATCACTCTCGCCCCTAAAGCAAGGAGGGCGGAGTTCCGCTACAGCTTTGACCCAGTTAGCTTCTCTGGGTGGAGGGGGAGGGATTGGTCCCGCCTGAGTTTGGTTCTGCTGTGTTTGTTGTACAGCTTGGATTACTTGGGGCATCTGTGCTACCGTGGCGGCGACGATCTCGGCTATCGTCTGCGCGCCGGTTCCATCTGAGGCTTCGCCTCTAGTCGGCCTCGGCCTCTTCCTGACATCTGAATGTTTAACAGTTACATTAGGCTCCGCAAGAATGACTCAAAGGTCTTGGAATTAAACATGGTATCGTTCATAGAACGTTAAGGGTATCCGTTGTTAACAACGGTAGTTCCTAGTTAGGTTTCTAGATATCCGTCTTAAGACGGTTGAAATCCTAACTCGGTAATCTCCTATGCTCGGTAATTTAGGACATCAGAGCGACACTTCGCTCTGATACCACTTTTTGTAACACCCCAACCGTTAATCCTATGCTTACCGTCTAATCGTCCTGTTAATTCAATGAGTTCGCAGCGGAAGAATACTACTTACTTACTACGGCGGGTGAAACAATGCCGCTAACCGCCCATACGGCTAGCAAGGCTACTAATACTTACAGTGACGGTCTGATGGCCAATAGATACCGAGCTACTAAAACAAACTTACCAATTACAAATACTTCACTACCAAAGGATTACCGAGTATTCGAAGTGCATTCATTACAACCTTCCAAGTTTCCCAAAAGAATGAGTATCTACCAACTACTCTCTATACCAATCAATCCCTTCACAATATCCCAAAAAGGTGTACCCCATGGTACACCGGCTATTCAAAAATCTAAGCCATGTACTACTCAGTACACCGATCTCAAATTCATTGTTTACATAAAAAGAAGACAAGAAACAAACTAGTCTTCATCAGCTTCACCCTTCTCTTGCACCTGCATTTATATTAAAAATGGTGCCCCAAGGGGCTCAGCAAATTGCTGCGCATAAACTCCGCATATACCGATTGCTAGCAAGGGTACGCCGACTAATTGGCGACCGCTAAACATGCTTGTTCATTACTCATACATACATGCTTTACATACAATCATACATACATTACAATACATCATTCACTTCAAGGCAACAATACAATAGAGCACAATACTTACCTTCACAAGGTTAGCCAAATTGTGCATCCGGGTTAATCGGAATGCATATTACTCTTTTACTCATTACTTACTTCTTCTTACTTACAATTACTTACTTCCTTTTTACTTTACTTACTCATTCTTACTTACTTACTTATACTCAAGTCAAGTCGTCGGGACCTCCGGCCTTGGGGACTACACCGTCCCACATCCGGGATTTACTTGACTCACTAATCCGGGATGCTACCCACTTAAGGGATTTGGGCCGCGGACCAGTTTAAGAGTCAGGAATTGGAGCCAACCTCTCGTGACTCCGCATCCTCACGCGTGGCCGAAACTATATCGGACTTCTACTCATTCCAATTTAATTACCAATTTAGTTAGGAGTTAGCTTGTTAGGAATAAGTTAGAAGTCCATTCATAAACATATTCGGTCACAGTACAATCAACATACATCACACATTCATATCATCCATACATTTCATGAATTATACAAACTAAGATTTAAGAAGATATACATCATACAACACTACATATTCACAAGTAAGCATATTAACTCCGATTCGTGCATTTATCTTTATTGGTGATCAATTAGCACACAACACACAAATCAGAGTAGCCATGATAGCATTCGGGGCATGAGGAATTCATACCGTTCACCGTTGTTCGTAATTCCAAACGTCCTTCCGGTGTCACAAATCAAATCCTATTATATACATACAATTAAATGATTAATCTAACTATCATTACTTAACACATACTCACTATGTCCTTATACTTCTTACATTTGCTCTTTACTTACTTACTTTTCCTTTACTTAGGTTTTACTTCCTTACTTAACTTTGGCATGCTTTCATCTGTACATATACCTATATGTATGGGTATACATATACATATATATACAATTACTATTTAAATTAAAATAATTTTTTTTTTTTTTTTGTCAGGACCGGACTTGCGACCGACCTTGGGCAAGTCCGGTCCATTCCAGTAGGTTTCTCGGGAAAATTTTTGGTCCGACCGGACTTGCATGTCCGGTCGCAAGTCCGGTCGATTCCAGTAACATTCTGCCGGGAAATTTTTCTGCTCGACCGGACTTGCAAGTCCGGTCGCAAGTCCGGTCGATTCCAGTAGCATACCGAGGGGAAATTTTTCTGCTCGACCGGACTTGCATGTCCGGTCGCAAGTCCGGTCGATTCCAGTAGCTTTCCCGTCTTTGTAAATCTGGGCACGACCGGACTTGCAAGTCCGGTCGCAAGTCCGGTCCAGCCCAGTATTTGCATTTTAATTTCTGTTTTCAATCCTCTCTTTTACCCATTACTTCCCCATTGTTCCTACACTCATTCCCACATGTTATAACACTAATTAAACCTCCTAATACACCCTAGTTCACTCATTAACTCCTTACACAATTCTATACTCATTCACTCACATAATTCTCCAAGTTTCACTCAACACTTGCACTAGTTATTTCCTAGTTACATTATGCTACAGATTTTAACACTTACACTTCTCATCTACATCTCCCTCTTCTAATGTCATTTTAGCACTCTCAACGCATTATAATACATTATCTATCTCTCTCAACTTATCTTCTATCTTCCTCAAACAAAATCTGTTACAACTCACATTAGTTCACCTAGTTTTAATTCTCTAAGTGTTCTAATCCTAGGTGAATTTTGCCATAGTCTCTCTTGTATTTCTATGCACTCACCACATGGTCTAGTTCATATTTTAACACTTATCTCACCTGTTACAATAACATCAAAACACAAGCTCCCATACACAACTACTAATACCAAAACACTACAAAAATTCCTGCACTTAGCAAATCAATCCCAATCTGTTTTATAACAGTTTTTACAATGTTTCAAGGGTTTCAAAATGCTTAGTTTTCTTACCCATCATACTACTAATGCATTACCATTTATAATACAAATTTTCATTCTAAAAATCTGTTACACACACTTATACAAAACTACACAAAGGTGAGCATCCCTTACCTTGTTTTTCCTTCTAAGTTTCTTTCTCTTCTTCCTTCTTCTCTCTTTCGGTTTTGCAAACTCTACAAATCTAACATAATCACCCATACATAAATACACATTCAATACTAAAACTACCCTTAGCATTATTTAAGCTTTAAGTGTAGGTTTCTAGGGTTTAGAACTTCATTACCTTCCAAGGTTTCAAATGTTGTTTGGAGTGGCTCAACAAACAAAATTCCAACTCCACCAAGATGCCAAAATCGGCTAGAACAACAAGGGTTTAGTTATAAATTTCGTTTTGCCATTTAGGCTAGAAAAAGATGGAGTTTTTGGAGATGTTTTTACCTTAGAAGAACAAGGAGACCAAGGTGCCTCTAATGGTGGTGTTGAAACTTCAAATGGGATATACCCAAAAATCGAAATTGCTCCTTTTTGGATTTTGGAAAGATGGAAGTGTAGCTCTTGGAGAGAGGAACACAATGGTGTAGTTTTTATAATTTTTGGAGAATGTATGAGGGAGTTACAAGGGAGAGAAGTGAGTATATTTGTGTGGGTTTCTTCAAATCCCCATTAATGTCGCATGGAGGAAGGAGAAGAGAAAGAGAATGTGAGGGGCTGCCCACGTGAGGGAAAGAGAATGGAAGGAGAGAATAGGTGTGAGTGGGTAGTTTTAATTATTTTTGTTTGTTTGTAAATAGAGGAGTGTGTGAGAGAGGGGTGTGGGGAGGGTCCAAATCGGACACAGCACACACACACAATCACTTTTGCTTTTTAATTTTCAAATTGGACACATAACTCTTGGTTATTTATACTTCTACCCCACAACTTCCCGTTTTTGACAGTTTTCTAATCTCTCGTTTTATTGATTTTATTGGTCCTAAAGCTTCACTAATATTTATTAATGATTATTTAGTTGACCAAAATTGTTACGAGTCTATTTGACCCGCTTAAAGACACGTTTTCCCGGTTACCTCGAAAAACGCGCTTTAAGGTTCGTTAGTGATTTTAATGCATTTTAAGGATCCGTTTTCTTCGGGATTTGTTCCCTAATAATTATTTATACTTAATTAAGCTTCTAAATTACTTATTAGCCTAATTAATCGCTATTTTTAAATACGGGGTATTTCATAACTTCAAAGCTCGACAGAAGTTCGGACACAGCGAAAACTTCAGAAAGTTTAAGCGCAGAAGGGCATGTCCGAACGTCCAAGGTCGGACGGAAGTTCGGACATGCCGAAAAACTCAGAAGACAGAAGCGAATTCAACACGAACAGAGGCACAAAACCAACTCAAATTAACACACGCATTTCCAAAACAACCTTGGGGGTTTAATCCATTGAAATGGCATTAAAACAGGCACAAATCACACACAAACACAAGGCAATCATTGAATTAATTTGCAGAATCCGAACTCCCCAAGGCTGAACACACGAATCGAATCCGAAAGCCACCTACCTCAATTACAGCAGAGACGGAACACGGTCTGAACAGCAGAGAATCCCGAATCCGAAACAGAGCAATCGACTACACCGTCACAGCAAGACAGACCAAATGCAATTCCAGAATTCTGAATAACCACAACGCAGAACAATGCCAATTCAGAAACGGAAACTCAAACCCTGAAACCGGAATTGCAATCTAAAACTGCACACAACCCTCACCTGAATTCGTCAACAAGGGAACCAACGGGAAGAAAACGAGTGCAGCGCGCAGAGGACTGAAGATTCTGGCAATCAGATTGCAGAGACCAGAATTAGAAGGAGGAAAATTCCAAAACCTAAACCTCAAACTGAATTGTGCTAACCATATACAATTCGCAAACCTGATCGCGATGAAGAAGAAACGCAGAATCCACCAATAGAACTCGGATTTCAGAACCACACTTGCTGGATTGAGCGCTTGGAAGAACGTATTCTTGAGAGAGAGAAAGAGAGCAAGGAAGGAGGAGCGTCTCGACGGTTTTCAAAACTGATCGAGAGAAGAGTCGTGGAAGCGTGATGAGAAAAGTGATTTAGGGAATTATTAATATAACTCATTACTTAATAATTCCTTACCAAGAATCAAAAGAAGAAAGACCATCTCGTCCTTGTCTTCACTAAGAAAGACTTCCACGTCCTAAATCCAGAATACATCCACATAAGGCCACTTGTGACGAAATAAAATGCAATAAACTTTGGGTTATAACAGTATTGCTTGGAAATGAATTTGGAATGGTAGAATGAAGTTAAGACAAAGTGCAAAATGCAAAGAGAAGTGTAGGAATGCACAAGTGTGCAAAGTGTGAAATTAAGAATGGAAATTTGTAGAAATTGAGCAAGAAGTTGAGTAAGTATTGGACCATGGATTTAAGGAGTTTTAGTGAGTGTTTAAGTATGTTTAAACAGGTATAAAACATGTGGAAAGAATATAAAATGATTGGATGTGGATTAAGGATTGATTAGGGGCTGAAAAATAGTGTATGTTACAGGTTTTAGCAGGGTCCGGGACTTGGTCCCTGGACAAAGTCCTGGTCCACCCTTAATTTTGTGCTGAGAATGACCAACCATGCCTGGTCCGGGACTTGAGATAGGGACAAGGTCCCGGACCATAGTAAAAATCTAGCCAAGAGTAGAATCAAGCATCTGGTCCGGGACTTGAGATAGGGACAAGGTCCCGGACCCTAAAAGAAATCCACCCGAGACTTAAGACCAGTGTTGGTCCGGGACTAAGGACCCAGACAAGGTCCCGGACCAATACCAAAAATGAATTCTAAGCTTATTAAATGGGTTCTAAGGAAAGGTAATGAATGGTAATGATAGTATAAGATAATTAGTACATGATTAATGAAGTGAAATACCCCAAACTTAAATATGGTGAATAGATTATTTTAATATGGTATTTAAGGGCATAATAGTGCCTAAGTAATTTTGGTAAGGAAAATAAATCCAAAAGAAATGAGAAAACGCTTAGAAAGCGGAAAACGCTAAAATAAGCGTTAAATAACCATAGGAGGTACGAGACCTCGGTTAGAGTATTATAAGGATTCATAAGGCTTATTCATGCCTAATAAGTATACGGGAATGATTCCCGAAGAAAACAGATCCAAATAATGTATTAAAATGCTAATAGAGCTTTAGCGCACGTTTTTCGAGAAAACTCGAAAACGTGATTTTAAGTGGTCAAACGAACCCGTAAAAATTATAGTTCATTAAATAACTATAATTAAGCATTAACGGAAGCTTAATAACCAATAAAAATAAAGAAACGAGAAAATTCTGAAAAACGGGCCCGGTTAGTGAACAGTACCGAAACCGGGTAAAATAACGAGCGTTTTCTGTAAAAGATGAGAAACGCTCCAACTAGTAGTATAATAGGGGGCCGGTTTTAACAATTAATTCATCCCCTCACACACACACTAGTTAACTAATAAATAAATCAAAAAGCAATAAAGTAATAAAGCAAAAAGCAAACACTAGTAGAAAAAAGATTTTAAATGACGGACTTTAAACCACGGTTAAAGATGACACCGTCGTTTAAAGTGTATAAACCACGGTTATTTTGAGAACCATCATTTATGTTGCTTGGCTCACTATATAAATGACGGTTTCAAAATAAACCGTCGTTTATAGTTCGACGCCTTAGAAGATAAATGACGGTTCCTGTTACAACCGTCGTATATAATCAACATAAACGACGGTTACTATTGAACCGTCGTTTAAAGTATTGCGCCAACGCTTAAAAACCACGGTTTATCTAAGAACCGTAGTTTATTCCTCTCGTGACATAGATTTTAAACGACGGTTTGTGTATTAACCGTCGTTTAAAGTTATTGAATTAAAACCCAAAGGCCTCATTTCTTCTTCTTCCTCCCGCTTTCCCCGTCTCCTGTGCGATTCCGACTCCCCTCCTCTCCTGTCGACGACTCCCACCCCCTCGCCGTTTTGCCTTCCGCCGTCGCCCTGCTCACGCCAGCTCGCTCCACCGCCTCCGCCCTCGTCTTGTCACCTCCCGAAGCTCCCCCTCTGGTACTGAAGCGCCGCGCCAACGCCGCCCTTCCCAGCCGCGCCAACGCCGTCGCCCTGCTCACGCCTAGCTCCGATTGCGTCGTCCCTGCTCACCACCGAAGGTATGTTTGCCAGTTGGGTTGTTAATTTGCATAATGAAGAAAGGCGCAACTATGGTTGCGATTCGAGAATGAATACAGGCGCGAGCATGTATGTATATGCTCTTGTTCGTCATTTAAGGGTTGCAAAATTTTGGAATGAAAATCTTGTTCGACAGTTAGGGCTGCAAATTAGAGAATGAAAAGAGGCATGTATATTGTTGTTCACCAGATAGGGATGCAATTTACTAATTCCTTAAATTATGGAAGTTCACAAATTCAAACAATGTATGTAGTTGGATTATATTTTTTTTATCTTGATGCGGTTATGCTAATTAGCAACACTAAAACCGAATTATGGTTCAAATTAAAGTTTAAGGTTTCGAATTTGAAATAAGGTTTCTGGACATTCCAGTTTGTTTGAGCGAAAGTATGACGATAGAGTTCTATGTAAATTTTGGATTACTGGATAAATGGAGTGTACTATTCAACATTTGGGAATCACTTGAACCTTGATCTGATGCTGCTATTGTGTTTGTTTCTGCTTAAAAAAAGTGTGGAGTCTCTAGCAATACGCAAAGGTCATGCCAAATTTTTTCCAGAATTAAACCTTATTCTTATTTTATTGGATAGGTGCGTGTTACTACGGTTGAAAAATTCCTCTTCCATCACATTTATGAGTTGATCATCCCTACTCATTAGGTTAGTTTTTTAAAAATGTTTCAATAACATGGTTTATTGAAAATATATTCGTTTGTTTATTTGTTCAATTATTCATATTTTTTCAAATTAAAACCTTATATTCTAATTTCATTGAATAGGTGTCACTACACACGGTCGGATTGTCTACTTGTCGCACCATCTGCTGCTGTCAACCTCTGCCACCAGTTTGCCTGATCAGAACCCACGGTAAAGCACTTGCGTTTCTGATTATGATTTTACAAACAAATACTTATATTTTCATGAATAAACGTTATACTAAATTCTACTTGTATTCTGCAATCATTAGAATATATATTTGCATAGTGTGGAGAAATGTGAGATTAAGTTGAAATGAGGTGGTTTTGTTTTTGTTCATTGATCATATATATTATTATATACTTGTCTGTCTGATAATAATTCGTATGGGTTTGCGGAAATAAATGTTATTGCTGCTACTGTGTTTGTTTCTGCCTTAAAAAAATGTGGAGTGTCTAAAAATACGCAAAGGTCATGCCAAATTTTTTCCAGAATTTAAGCTGATTCTAATTCCATCGAATTTAACTTTCTTCATAATTACTTACAGTTTCAATTTTTTCATCTCTTGCAGTTTAATATGTTCAATTATTCAAGTTTTTATAAAATTAAAACCTTATTTTAATTTCATTGAATAGGTGTCATATACTACGTGCAAGAACATCTGTCTACTTGTCTCTTCTCTATCTTGTGCTGTTCGCGCTGACCATCCAGTACTCATCAGGTTGGTATTTAAAATGTTTCAATTTATTTTTGTTTTTCTATTAAACAATGGAAAATCAATTCAAACATAGAATTACCTGTCTGAGATTTACCTGATAGAGGTATGTCTTAGATAGTCCCTGTTGGGACTGTCCAATGACCTTTGATCTCACCATCTAGGTTGTGAATGAGTTAATAATATACAGTAGTTCAGTGATAATTTCAGCAGCATTACCGTAGTGTTCTTCTAGTGTACATATATATATGTGAATTGAAACAACATATTATATATATATATATATCTACACTAGGAGAACTGTAGGGTAATGCTGCCGAAATTATCACTGAACTACTGTATATTATTAACTTGTTCCTAGGTGAGATCGAAGGTGATTGGATAGGTTTAGGTTGTTAAATCTGTAAATAAAAAAAGAGGAGATCAATGGAACGAGTTCACGACATCTGGTGTGTGTTGAAAAAGGAGATGGAGCGCTCAGTGATGTACAGTGACAGATTGGACATCAAGTACCTAGAAGGGGTCAATAAATTTTGCAAAGTCCTTGTTGACAATCTTAAACCAAGGGATAAGGGATATATTCGATGTCCTTGTGTCGATTGCAAGAACGACTTCAAATACCGAGGTGTGGACAAGATTAAGGATCATCTGATTCGCAGAGGGTTTACAGATGATTATGAAGCCATAACAATACTGCATGGTCAACATTCAGTACAAGTGTTTGAATGTGCTGATAACGTCGTTGCGAACAATCAGAAATGGATGCTTCACACGATTTTGGGGATACTCAAGATGATTCACTAGGTAGTGATTCAGATGATCAGGAGGACCTTAATGCAATGATGGAAGATGTTGAACAACATTTTTCCAACAAACCCAAAAATTCGAAAATCTGATGCAAGCATCAAAGGAACCGTTGTACAGTGGATGTGAAACGCAAACACAAAACAAATTGAGCGTTGTCCTAAAACTATTCAATCTGAAGGCGAGACATGGATGGAGTGATGTCAGTTTTACAGATCTTTTACAACTGCTGAAGGATGTACTACCAAAGGACAATGTGATACCCACAACAACTTATGAAGCAAAGAAGTTAATGTGTCCGATGGGTATGGAATATAAAAAAATACATGCTTGTCCAAATGGGTGTATGTTGTACTGGAAGGAGAATGAGTTGGATGACCATTGCTCTGAATGTGGGGAATCACGCTATGTAAAAAAGGGTGAGAAAAACCACATAAGCACTAAAGTGGGTTCTCCTGCGAAGGTGTTGTGGTATCTACCGATAATTCCCCGATTCAAACGTTTGTTTGCAGTTCAGAAAGATGCTGAGAACCTCCGATGGCATGCTACCCATAGAAAGGATGATGGTAAATTGAGACATCCAGCCGATTCACCACAATGGAGAAACATTGACAGAATATACCCTCAATTCGGTACAGACCCAAGGAACTTAAGACTTGGTTTATGCACTGATGGGATGAACCCTTATGGCACTTTGAGCAGTATACACAGTACTTGGCCTGTTTTATTGACAATATACAATCTGCCGCCATGGTTGTGTATGAAACCCAGACATATTCTCCTCTCTCTGTTGATATCGGGTCCAAAACAACCGGGAAACAAAATTGATGTGTTTTTGCAACCACTTATTGACGATTTACAATTGTTGTGGAATGATGGTGCGACAGTGTATGATTCATACGGTATGGAAAACTTCACGCTCCGGGCTATGTTGTTTTGTACAATCAATGATTTCCCTGCATACGGCAACCTCTCGGGATACACAATTAAAGGAGCTCTAGCGTGCCCTATATGTGGACATAGAACTTGCAGTATACGGTTAAAACACAGTGGAAAAAATGTGTACATGGGCCATCGGAAATTCCTCCCGAAAGGTCACAAATACCGTAAGATGACAAAAGAGTTTGATGGAAAAACGGATCATGCAGTCGCACGACCACCACTATCTGCTGCTGAGACTTACAATCAGTTGAAGAATGTTGTGAACAACTTCGGTCCACAAATTAAAGCCACTGAAAAGAGCATCTGGAAGAAAAAATCAATATTTTGGGAACTTGAATATTGGCAACATTTAGAGGTGAGACATTGCATTGATGCTATGCACGTGGAGAAAAACATTGGTGAAAGTGTAACTGCGACACTACTAAACGTGAAAGGAAAGTCGAAAGACCATTTGAAGGGTAGAAAAGATCTGGTTGAATTGGGTATACGAGAAGAACTCGCGCCACAACAAAGAGGGAAAAGAACATTCTTGCCTCCCGCTTGTCATACATTATCCAAAGAAGAGAAAATAAGTTTTTGTAGTTCTCTTCGTCATATTAAAGTGCCATCCGGTTACTCATCGAACATATCAAGTTTGGTATCAATGTCTGATCTTAAATTGGTAGGGATGAAGTCTCACGACTATCATGTGCTGATGCAGCACTTACTTCCGGTTGCTCTCCGTGGAATCCTTCCAGCTGATGTCAGGAAAACTATTACAAATTTATCTGTTTTCTTCAAAGGAATTTCGTGTAAAGTGCTTGATGTGGAGACGCTGGATAAACTACAGAATGACCTTGTGATCACCATGTGTCAGTTGGAAATGTATTTTCCTCCTTCGTTTTTTGATATTATGGTGCATCTACTTGTTCATCTTGTTAGAGAGATCAAACATTGTGGTCCGTTATACCTTCGATACATGTATCCGTTTGAGAGATATATGGGTATACTGAAAAAGAAAATGAAAAACCGTCGGCGTCCAGAGGGAAGCATAATTGAAGGGACAGTAACAGAGGAAGTAGTTGACTTCTGCACTCATTACTTAGACGGTGTTGATGTTATTGGATTACCGAAAGCAAGACATGATGGCAGGCTTAAAGGGGTTGGTACCTGTGGAAAAAATTATGCAGAGTTGATATTGATACATTGAACAAGGCACATCTGGTTGTGTTGAATCATTCAAGTTGTTGAACCGTATTTCGATGCACACCTAGCGTACCTCAAAACAAAACACCCAACGATGAGTAATGCCAACTTAAAAAAAGAGCAAAATGCAACATTTGTTAAGTGGTTTAGACAGATGGTGTTGTATGAAGATTCAAGGAACGTGGATGAAATGATCCAGTTGTTGGCACTTGGTCCAAATCTCGATGTGTTGTCGTATGAAGGATATGATGTAAATGGATTTTTTTTTACACTGCACGTCAAGATTGTAAATCGACAAACCAGAACAGTGGTGTGCATCTTATCGCTTCACAAGACATTTTCACAGGAACAAGTCGTAATACACTGAAGAACGAATATTATGGTGTTATTGAGGATATTTGGGTCTTGAATTACACTAGTTATGAAACTTGCGTATTTCGTTGCAAATGGGTGGACAACAAACAGGGATATCGTGAGGAGGATCATGGTATGAAGCTAGTTGATTTAACGACAGCGGCTCCTACTGATGAACCCTTTATTGTTGCATCAAAGGCAAAACAAGTATTCTACTGTCGTGATCAGTCTAATCCCAGATGGTCTATTGTAATGCAGAGTAAAAGATCGATAGTTGGGATTGATAATATTGTTGATGAGGATGAATACGACTGTGAAGATGAAACAGATGTACCTATTCGGTTGCCGATGGAGGTAGATAATGTAACTAATTTTGAATATCGAAGGTCCGACCACAATGAAGGATTGTGGATTGAACGATGAAATGTTATTTTGTAAGTTTGGTTGACAATATTATATTATTTAATTTTTGTCATGTTTCAATATTTGATTCAGTAGATGTTCGTATTAACCTTGTTAATTGTTGATTATTTTTCAGATTATGGATCCTGACGATAGAGTCGAAGAGGACTTACTGTTGGGGCTGGATGATATTGACGATGACGTCCCTACTGAAGAACCACCAGCTGCATCTACTTCGCAGAACCCTCGGAAGGGACGTGGACCGACCCGTGGGTTGAAGGAGAAGAAAGATTCTCCCATCGATTTGATCTGGGACAAGTACCTCCGACATCGTGGTGGGTAAAGCAAGTTTGCTTCCTACTTGGGATTGATGGTAAAATCCCATTGCTCGATTAATAAGGATTGGAAAGATCAAGAAAAGGCAGACAAAGACATCATGTGGCAGATGGTGCAGAAGAAGTACAAGTCGCGGATGAACTTCGGACGAAGATTGAATCACTTCTAGCGACATCACTGCGACAGTTCAAGCATCGGTTGGTAGATGGCTGGATTACCAAACCGGGCTCCAAGAGGTCACCGCCGTGGGTAGTGTATGATGGTATGATCACGGAGGAGGACTGGAAGATATTTCTACGACCATCGCCAGACTGAAGAGTTTAAGGTACTTTTACAATTATTCTTTTTTAATTATTTAAGGAATAAAATTTAACAAATATTTTTTTATTATGTATAACTTACAAATATACAAATTTTGTAATAGTTACGTCAAGAACAAGCGAGACGTAACCGGGCGAAGAATATCTACAAGCACTTCATGGGGCGAGCTGGATACACGGGGCGGTTGGAGAAGTGGAAGAGCGAGGGCTTACTGACTAAAACTAATGAAGACGGCACTCAGTCAGTTATTGATGATGTTGACGATGCAAGTAGAGTGCAGACATTTATGCTGGGTCGAATGGTGAAAAATGACGAGGGGGTATATGTGTTCCCGCAGAGCGAGACTGCTGAGTTGGCTTCCAGGATTGTAAGTATATATATTTAAAAGTTGTTGTTTACTAATTAGTAAGTTCATTTCTAATATTTTTGTAATTTAAAATAGTCTGGCTCGACTGAGCGATGGGAGATGGTTCCGGCCCCTCCGTCTCAGGATGATCCACTGAATAAGGCCCTTGGGCAAAAGGATCATCCAGGGCGAGTGCGGGGGCTTGGAGGGGAAGTTCGCCAAAAAGACGTGTTTCCTACGTCTCGATCGAGAGTACCACAGGCTGAAATGATAGAGAGAATGGTGGATGAACGGGTGCATGACCGGTTGGAGGAGTCGGAAAGACGTCACGCTGAGTCGGAAAGACGCCACGCTGAGGAGCGTCAAGCCTACGAGGAGCGCCTGCGAAGACTTGAGGCTTTAGTATTGGGCCAGGTGCATGCTCCTACACCGACACCTACTACTCCTACACCGGTGTCTACTCCTACCGACGGCGGATACATCGATAGTGGCCGCGTCTCCTACACCGGCACCTACTGCTAGACCGACGTCTGCTCCTACCACGACGGCGGATACTGTCGATGATCCTACACCGACGTCTGCTCCTACCACGACGGCGGATACTCCGATGGTCGATCATCCTGCACCTTCTTCTCCTACCAGAGACACATTTCCTTATCAAAACCTTTCGGTTTGTTCTTTTTTCCTCCTTAGTTATTTTAACATTACTTTTAAAACAATATAATTTTATTAGCTTGCTTACTGTTGTGAGTTGATGTAGATGGCTAAATCATGTCATCTGTTTCAAGTGTTGGATGGTGGGACTGTGCATGTTGCATTCGGTCGGGTTTTACAGACCGGACCGAACACTGTAGTACATTTCAAGGTCATCCCACCTCTCCACGCTCGTGTGATGGTAGACGATATTGTGCAAGGTCATGAGGACTCTCCCCTTCCGTTGGAGTGGAATCAGTGGAGTAAAATAGGTCAAGCAAAATCTTCAGTTGTTCCATGGCCATATTCTCTCATTGATGTCAGTAGTGACAAGGTAAACTATTTAATTACATGCTTACTGTTTAGTTTTTAACTTGACTGTTGACTGATATGTTTATTATTTAAATTTTGTATACTATTGATGTGATTAAGAAGAGGAAGTTAAGAAGGAAAGTGGATAAGGGGAAAGTTGTGAAATCAAGTGAGGAGAGTCAGAGTGTGAGAAAGGAAGTGGAAACCTTTCGATATGACTCCTAGGAGATCCCCCATTCTGACACCCAAGTATCTGAAGAAGTTGACAGTCAAACAAAAATGTGTATGACTTTTTCATGACGAGCCGCAGTCTGTCACCAACTTCAACATGAAAGTGTCTAAGCATGTTTTCCACTCCCTGAGCCCAGAGATCTGATGATTACCGTGAGCGATCTAAGAGAATTTTTGATGGGAGACCTGCTTAACATCTCTGTGATTCAGGCCTATTGTGTAAGTATCTTTTAAATTATTAATTATCTTTCATTTTTTTAAGCTATTTAACATATCTTATGAAAAAATGTTGTTTAGGTGTTTGACTAGTAGACTGCTAGCGAGCAAGAGATTATTGCCCTCTCTTTCTTGTGTCCGCAATTGATGTCAGCAAATCAGGCCGCATTGGATGAGCAAGGATGTGTACAGCATGTGAGGCAGGGATTTTGTGCTGCGGTGCGAAGAAGAAGCAAATATTTGCTGATCCCATATCATCAGATGTAAGTACACAATAACTGGAATTTTTTGCTTCCTAATTGTGATATTTAATAATTGTTCTACAAAACATTCTTTGTTTTATCTGTGGCAGCAATCATTGGATGTTGTTGGTGTTGTGTATCGACACCTCATGCTTGTTGATACTAGACCCATTGGGCGGCCCTGATGACCTTCGAGAGATCGCTGTAGAGAAATATTTGAAGGAGTGAGTATTCAAAATTTTAATGCATTCTGTATTTATTTTAAGCTTGTCCTAGATTATTGACAATAAATGGCTTCATTTTAAAATGCTGTATTTATGCAGGGGCCATAAGCTTGGAAGTGATGAAAAGAAACCATTCTCCATCTTGGACTTCCACATACGTGTAAGTAATCATTTAATTTATGCATTTTTGTATTAAAGTTAAACGTTTAATTTTTTGATCTGTCTAAAGTTGGTAATCCATGGATGGTGTGATGACAGTGTCCTCAACAGCCTGATTCACAAAGCTGTGGCTATTATGTGATGCGGTACATGTTCGAGATTGTACAAAATATTGACACGCTTAAGGATGATGACAAGGTAACCCATACCAATCAAAGTTTTAGTTAAAGTTATTGCATTTTAAATAAAATTGTGTACTAATGATGATCAGTTTCTTTTTATGGACAGATCGTTTCTTATTTCACACAAGCAGGGAGCACGTATTCCAAAGGGGATCTCGACTTTGTAAGAGATCATTTCGCAGTATTGGTGTAAAAATTACTTGAGTGTTTCTTAGATCTTATATCCTAGTGTACGTAGTTAGACTTAGACTTTTGTTTTTGCTGAAGCAACTCTCAAAGTTTGTAAAGTTCAACTCTCTCTTATTTTTGAAAGTTTGAATGGGTTTGTTTGCAATTCGTTTTCAATGTTGCAATTCAAACTGGCAACTTGGTTTATGGTCATAGTGTGGTTGGTTATCAAAGGGCAATACCAGTTGGATGCCCTGTACAGGTTGTATATACGATTGTAAATTGGGTTGTGTTGGAAAACATATGTGGTAGATGCTAAAAAAACAAAAAAAAAAAAAAAAAAAAAAAAAAAAACCACGGTTCACTTAAAACCGTGGTTTAAAACTCAATGGAACGACGAGTATAAACCACGGTTTATTAAAACCGTCGTATAAAGTAGTCATATACCACGGTTATACACCCGAACCGTCGTATAAAACGCAATGGAACGACATTATATACCACGGTTTCTGTCCCAACCGTGGTATAAGTCGTCTGATTCCCGCGACCAACGGGCTTTAAACGACGGTTTTACGAACCGTGGTTTATAATGGTCTTTTAAACGACGGTTTCGAACCGTGGTTTATTGCAATTTTCCGATATACCACGCGAGTATAAACCACGGTTCTAACCGTGGTATATCAAAATAACCGTGGTAAAAAACATTTTCTGCACTAGTGAATACCCGGTAAGGGTTTAACTAACAAGGCTTTGACTTGAGACTCCTACTAACCATAACTTGGGGGGAGTGAGGAATCCGGAATGGTAGCGGCACATGTGTATTCGGGGAGGTCGGTATCTGTATCAGATCCGGCTTCCAAATTAGACTTGTCTTCGGACTCGTCACCTAGAGTCAACAAATCGACTCGACCACCTCGGATTACGGTTTGAGGTGGAAGACACATTAAGTATGGCGTGGGGGGATCTAGCCTACATCCCCGACAAACTAAGAAATGTTGTTTATTGTCGGTAAGTGTACTGCTGCCGGCTAGGGTTAACCAAGCCTGAAATACCCCAAACCTTTATATGTTGTTTAAATACTAAATATGGTATAATAAGGCTAAAAAGTGCCTTAGAAACATTGGTGAACAATTTAAACCATAGAAAACACTATAAAATACCATAAAGGCAATTAGAGCAAAAATGTGCTCTAAGCTTGGGATAACCTTGGTTTAGACTCTAAGAGCCTACAAAGACCTTGTTTACATGTTAATGAACATGTTAAATCAATTACCAAAGAAAACCAAGCTTGAAAACAAGTTAAAAACACAAAATGTGCTTTAAGGAGTCTTAAAGCACATTTTTGAAAAATTATCTTGTAAATGGGTTTTGAATGGCTAAATGTCCATCATTACTCTTTAATTAACATGTTACTATTTAGTATCACATTAGGAAGTCTAAATCAATGAGAAATCAAAATTTTCACAATTATGTGCCTTGTTTAGTGAATAGTAACCAAATTGTGCTAGTTTATAACATAAGTCAATATAAGTGATTTATTGGGCAACCAAGCTATAAATCAGCCTAAATATAAGAGGGGGGCCGATTTTAAGTGTGACTCATCACACTTGATTAGTTAGATAAGGAAGGAAAAGTAATAAAGCAAGTTCACTATTCACTTTTGCATAAATATCTTAACTAGCTAGCTTTTCTTTCATTCTCTTCTTTCCTTCTCATTTCCCACCGTCTTCTTCATTCTCTCTCTTCTCATTCTCGGTTTTGCTACAGAAACAACACCAACTCCATCTTTGATTATCCATATCTCCTAGCTCCATGCTCCAAAAATAATTTCAAGACCACCATTCTCTTAGTTTAGTCAAGCCCTACAATCTTGTCTTTTCAAAACTCCAAAACCTCCATTTCGGTGCCAAAGGGATCACCATGGAAGGAGCTTGAGCTCATCTTTTCACACCTCATTGTTCTCCTTTGCTTCAAGGTAAGGAAACTCAAAGAAAAACTTCATTTCCTCTTGTTTCCATATGTGACCAAAATTACCTTCTTCATGGTGTTTTCTTTTGCTCATTCATAGCTCATTCCAATCTTCAAGGGGCTAGGTGGAGTCCTCTCTGCTACTTAATCCAATTCCTATTTAATCCTAAGGTAAAACATTCATTATGTGTTTTAAGACATTATATAGCCTAAGGTTTTAATGAGTATAAGCATGAGGCTTAATGCTCATTACCTTTACTTGTATGGATAGAAGATTGACAAGTGATCAAGTTCGTTGCTAATTTTCAATTCAAGGAAACAAGAAAGAAGTTTGGAAGGAAAGAGGTAAATAACCTAACATAATGTGCCTTAGAAAAATTGAGCTTTAAAATGCTTAATAAACTACTTAAGGAGCCAATGGTAAATGAGCTAGAAAAATACTCACAAGGGTTTATTAAAAGGCATATGTGTTGTTGTATGTATTCGCAGGTCAAAGGCATATATTATGTGGGAAATTCAGTGTTTAAGGTTTATGCAATTTAAGGGCCTAAGAGCCATGCAATTTAAGGGCCTAAGTGCCAAGCAATTTAAGTTATGCACTATATTGTGATGTAGTGTAGTTTAAGGCTTAGTTGTGTGTAAAGAGCATTTTTTGTGTGAATAAGTGTTCTTGAGTGTTCAAAGGTGAGAAACCTTGTGTTTTGGGTGTAAGGAAATACTAACAAAGCTATGTCAAAATTTGAGTAGAAAATAAGAAGTTTAGGTGTTTTAATGAAGTTTGGTGACCTAGGTTTCACTAGGAATTGTTAAGGGTTGTTTTGGTGAAAGAAAGGGAAGTTAGGTGTTCATAAGTATGAGAATGACTGGGGCATTGTTCATGGAAGTTTAGAGAATCAAATGGGTGAATTTTAGGTATACCAAAGTAGTGGTAAGAGTGTGTTCTAGTCTTGTGCAAAGTTTGGTGAACAATGGAGGAGTAATGCCTTGTGAAGGTTAAAGATAAGAGCTTGTGGGAAGGACCTAGGAAGTTTGTGTAAAGGGGATGGTTGTAGTGCAAATGATGCTTTAAGAAGTGGATATAATGTAGTGAAGGAATACTTTGGCTAGGTGAAGTTTTAGGCAAGAATACAAGTTACAAGTGTAAGGAAATAAATGTTCTAAGTGTTAAAGATTTGGTAAGGTTTGAGTAAATGTATAAGGAGTTTATGGGGTGATTAGAGAGGGTTTTAGTGTGTCAAAAAGGTGTTAAAACATGTGGAATGATTAAGAAAAAATTGGGATGAATTTGGAGTTCAAAAAGAGGAGAAAAACATTTGGGAAAATTGATTCTGTTGTGGACCGCCCTGTGGGGAGGTCCAGTTGTTTGCTGCAGGCGTGGGTGACTCTGTTGTGGACCGCCCCTGGGACCCCCCAGTGGGGCGGTCCAGACCAGAACTTAAAAAAAATCTTTAAATTTAAGAAGAGAAGTGAGGTTTATGTAGTAGACCCTAGTGTGTATAAGAAAGATAAATAAGTGTAAGTTTAAGGATAAAAACATGTCATGAAAACATGTAAGCACTTAGTAAGTTGTAAGTTGAGTAAGGTAATTAACCGACATTATTAATTATGTATAGAAGTTGCCTACGGTGGAAACCAATCGAAGCAGGAACCAAGGCATGGTTTTCTTGCAGTCTGTTGCCTACCGGTTTACACCGGCTTGTGTGTTGTTGTTTTTCTATGTGTTTATGACTTTGTAAGACTTAATTCATGAAATAAGTTTACCGTTGTTAATATTATTGTGTTGGTAAGTTATGTCTCATCTCCCTTGTGTGTCTAACTAGACCTAAACACTTGCTTGTGAATTAACTTATTAAGTTTCAATAATGGGACTTCTAACAAGTACTAACGGGGGAAGTGAGGAGTCCAGTCGTTCCGGCCACGCGTGTGAGTATGGGAGTCGATGTCATAACCGGTTCGATTCTCTTTGTATGTTATGGTTGTTTTCCTTTTTGGTTTCCAACCTCCCTTTAGCTTATCCAAGGCTATTTTACTGACTCACGTCGGGCCTCAGGGGCATACTATGTTTGGTGTGCTTGGATTACTATATCCGACGCGCCTATGGGTTAAGTTAACCGTTCATCTAACCGGATGGTAGCGAGTTATGTAACGAGCTTAGCATGAGTTTGGCAGCAACCTCTAGGCTCTCCGGGTGAATTGACTATGTCTTGGTTCGGTTCCTAAAGAGAACCGTACTTGTTATGTTATGTGTTATGTTGTGATGCAATTCTTATTGCTATGTTATGTAAATGTATGTTTAAAATCAATGCCATGTTATCATGACAATTGGTTGCATGTATCCCGGTAGTCGATGGGCTGCATGTTAGCCATACCAGCCATGAGTTGTTGAGCCCCTTTGGGGCACCATATTGTTTTCCTATGTTGCAGGATGAGGATCGAGGAGGCGGAGTGGCTCTAGATTCTAGGTTTAAGAAATACTTTTGATGTTTTTGGATGTTTGGACCCTGGATGCGTCTGTGCTTCCGTGGTGGTATATTGTGGGTGGACAATTATACAGTTATGGATGTAAATATTAATACTCGGTAATGTGGTTGTATTTATGGCTTAGTACTTATGCTCGGGAGTCTGATCGTCAGACCGATACGTTTTGTATGTATTCTGTCTAGTTAGCCACGTAGTTGGCTAACGGCGTGTAACACCATCCCGTTTAGTCTATGTTAAGTTATTAAATATTTCCGCTGTGATTCATTGTTGTTTAAGTTACAGTAGGGGTGTTACAAAGCCCTACAAAAATAAGCAACGAACTAAGGGCTAACCAGTTCTAATAAAAGAACGGTTGGCATACATGAGTATAAGAGGAATGTGGACCTAAGGGGTTAAAATCTAACTCACTTACTTAAGGATTGCTTCTAAGCCATTCATTGTGTTTGAACTGTCATTGTTCATATGTGGTTTGATGTTTATTGCACTTCTTATTTATGTTGTGTATTTAATCAATCTCCATGCTATCGACAATTAGTCTTCGTAGCCCCGTTAGCTTGGGGGCTATAAGAGAATAGTACCAGCAAAGGTGTTGACCCCCTCGGGGGCTGTTGTTTACATTTTGCAGGTAAGCGCCCTATGAAGACTCATCACGAGAGTAGGGGTGGTTAGACTTAGGATGGGTTTTATATTTTGAGTACGGGTTGCGCCTGTGCACCCGTCTGTTAATATTTCGACTCATGGAGAATTATGTTGGTTGTGGAGATACGGTAAACTCGGTTGGTGAATATTTTGGTTAGTCAGTTGTAAGTATATAAGTTCGGTTATTTCTGTTAATCATACCGTAGCAAGGTCCTGGTGTATGTTAGTTCCGCTGCGATATCATATTGGTGTTATTAAGTTGCGATAATGATAAGCCGCAGACTTATCATATTTTACCCATTAGATTTAGGATTATATTTGTGTAAATAAGGTTAAATATATGTTATTTATGCTTATTATGTGTTTAAGTATATTATTTGTACATACTTATGTTTTTATGAGTTTTCTGTGCAAGGAATGATTGTCTAGGCAAAAGTTCAATTGAAGCTGGACTCAATGCCGGGTGGATCCTGCACGGCATAACACAGAACAGAAAAGAGGCATTGCCGGATGCGATGCCGGGTAAAATCTATCCGGCATAAGTGTAAAGTCGCTTCGGTTGACCATACGACAGCACATGTGTTCCACGTGTTTTCCAACCGATGCCAGGTGTGATGCCGGGTATATCCTACCCAGCATATGCACTATTTCGCGCAGAATTGACGGTTTCGACCGTTAACAGTTGGGCGCATTTATCACGTGTGCCGGCTACTGGCGATCCAGCACGACGCCCGGCAAGAGACATTTTGATGCCTATAAATAGGCCCAGAAAGGCTGCAATTGGACACACTTCAACACCATATTATACTCCATTCATTACTCCATTTCCGCCCACATTCCAAGTGTTGGTGTCCAAGGCATTTCTACGGATCCATCCACGAGAAGAAGAGAAGATCTTGTCAGGGTTGAGGCTATAATCAATCTCCTTCTCCCTTATGTATTTCTTCTTTATTTGAGTGGATGGTGAAGTAGGAATCCTTGTTAGTTCTTGGTTAGGGATGAATTCCTTCTTGTAAACACTATGATTATCTCAATATAATTTCAAGCGTTCATTAAGATATTGGTTCTTATTGCAAGGGAATTAGTTGATCCCTCATTCCCTTTGTGCAAATTCTACTTGAGGAAGAAAAGCCTAAGAGTAGGATGGGTTAGACAAATCTTAGTGGTCTTTGATGTTTTCATCTATGATTTAGGGTTAGCATAAAAGATTTCGAATTAACCCATCTTCCCCCACTACCTTGTTCATTTTGTGGCATGACATATGCTCGATTTGTTAATAGGCGATGAGTTTCTTGTTATCAGATCCGAAGCAAGAGAGTGGTTTTTACAATTGATTGTGCCGGGTGCACTGTCGGGTCTCCTGTATCCGGCACATTCAACGTCTTTGAATGTGTCGTGTATCTGGTGTCCGGCAGGATGTCCGGCGCCTTCAAGTTGTTTGGTTAAGTTCGAGTTTTGAAGTCCATTGCGTGATCATACTGTTACTTGGTTGATTTAATCCCGAATCTAGGACAAATTATTAGTAAGTTAGTTTATTTTCTTAGTTTAGAATCAACCTTTACTTTTCCCCCCTTGTCTTAGAATATGTATTACCGGATTTGGACTGATTTTCTGTAAGTCCCTTGGGTACGATACTCTCGATCGTAATATATTTACACTATACTCCGACCGGGTTTTATTTTGCTACCCGTAGTAGAGTTGTAGGTTTAGTTATTTATTTTATTCTTTTGTATATAGTTTTTCCTACAATTTTCCGTTTAGCAAATTGGCGCCGTTTCGGGGACTTGGAATTAGTCCAAGTCCTAAATTTGGTATAACGCCTTATTCTTTATTCTTTATTCTTTGATTCTCTTATTTAAATTAATTTTCTTTTCGGTTGAATATGCCGGGTTGGATGCCGGGTAACCGGTGTCCGGTAGATTCAACAATTCTTATTTACTTATTCTGTTATTCATTGTTTTAATTTGTTTCGCTAGGTTGAGCAATGCCGGGTCTCCTACGTCCGGCAACGTTGGAGGAAGTCCTATGTCGGATAAGACCCACCTGACACACAATCCGGCATTCAATCTCAACTTTTATTTTACATTTTTCTTTCTTCGAATTTTTGATTAGTTTGTAAATATTCCTTCCCTTTACTCTTTTAAGTTAACTTTCATTTCTCTTTCCCATTTTAATTAATTTTCTTTTTCGAGTTTGAACACGCCGGGCTTTTTGCCAGGTAAATTGAACCCGGCATTAATGGAAGAAGTCCATTGCCGGATATGCCACGCCCGGCACTCTGTTCGGCTTGTTCAATATGATTTATTTTTCTTTTCTTTTAGTTTCGTAATATTTCTATTTTATTACTCTTTATACTATACTTCGTTCAATTAATATTTTGTGTGCTACTCCTCCAAATTAAATTAGGTGAATGCACTTCAAGCACACTCCCTACACAAATTATCAAATACACAGGCGAATGGCAATAAACTCTCTTCCTCTGCAGGCGAATGTGGAAATTACACGACCACACGCCCAATGCTCCGAATTGCCAACTTTTATACCACCTGAGGAAGCGGAACTTGCAGAGCCATCGACCATTCGCATGGAGCATAAGTCGATGCAGTTGCAAATGCAGCAACTTTTTGCTCAACTATGACCGCCTGGTCAACTCCCTCTCCCCACCAAATTGATCAACGGGAGTATGCGAGATTGATCATAATCTCTTCCCAGATCTCTGCTCATTCACCAAGTAGCCAAAAAGGCTAAGTGTAGGGCAGCCCCCACGCGTCTGGTCTTCTTTCACACCACAGGGGAGTCATTTTCTTCTTAATTTCCTTTTAATTTTCTTTATCAAAGTCTTTCTTTATTTATTTTCTTTTCTTTCGAACACTGGGGACAGTGTTCCTGCCTAGTGTAGGGCAGGGGTACCCCCCTTTTAAAAATAAAAAATAAAATTTGTGTTATATGCATAAGTGGTGAGTTTATTCAATGTTTTACTAAACTTTTTGCATGTTTTTGATTGAAATGAGATTCGGAATGAATAAATGCTTGTTCTCTCAAGAGGAAAGCTTTCTAATGACTCAGATTCCTATTTTTAACTTTTTGATTCTATTTATTAACATGAGTACATGATCTTTCTCCTAATTCTTTCCTTTATGTACTTTTGGGTATTATTTTCTTTTCTTTTCAAATTGTGAAAAATCTTTTGGTGAAAATCTTAAAAAGGGTTTTTGTGCAAAGAAAGAAGAAGAAGAAGAAGAAAAAGAAAAAAAGAAAAAAAAATCTTCTTCCAAAGGAAAAGCATTATATTCCTTGAGGTTGCAAAAATGCCTCAGAGTAAAAGCAAGAAACGAGAGTTTTTCCTTTTATTTTTCTCCTAAATTCCCCGTTCTTCAATGCAGAAAAAATCATGGTTGATTCAGAAACCCTTGCGAAATAGGGCTGAATAATAAAACCAATGATGAGTGTCTTGGCCACATTCAGAAACTCTTGAAAAATATAGCTGAATGATGGAAACCAAAAAGGAGAGTTTACAAAAAATTCCCTTATGCAAAATAGCCCAAAGTTTTTGATCGGTTTTGAAATTCTTTAATTTTATACCCATTAGTATGTTTTGATGGAATAAGGAAGTTTAAGTGATACTTATGAGATAGAGTCAGGGAGTTGAGAATAATTATCTTATTGTCATTCTAGAGTTTACCTGTTTTGTGCATAAGTAATTACTCTTTTCTATCTTGTTTTGCTCGAGGACTAGCAAAAGGTAAGTGTAGGGCCTTGATAAGCCGCAGACTTATCATATTTTACCCATTAGACTTAGGATTATATTTGTTAAATAAGGTTAAATATATGTTATTTATGCTTATTATGTGTTTAAGTATATTATTTGTACAGACTTATGTTTTTATGAGTTTTCTGTGCAAGGAATGATTTTCTAGGCAAAGTTCAATTGAAGCCGGACTCAATGCCGGGTGGATCCTGCACGGCATAAACACAGAACAGAAAAGAGGCATTGCCGGATGCGATGCCGGGTAAAATCTATCCGGCATAAGTGTAAAGTCGCTTCGGTTGACCATACGACAGCACATGTGTTCCATGTGTTTTCCAACCGATGCCGGGTGTGATGCCGGGTATATCCTATATGCACTGTTTCACGCAGAATTGACGGTTTCGACCGTTAACAGTTGGGCGCATTTATCACGTGTGCCGGCTACTGGCGATCCGGCACGACGCCCGGCAAGAGACATTTTGATGCCTATAAATAGGCCCAGAAAGGCTGCAATTGGACACACTTCAACACCATATTATACTCCATTCATTACTCCATTTCCGCCCACATTCCAAGTGTTGGTGTCCAAGGCATTTCTACGGATCCATCCACGAGAAGAAGAGAAGATCTTGTCAGGGTTGAGGCTATAATCAATCTCCTTCTCCCTTATGTATTTCTTCTTTATTTGAGTGGATGGTGAAGTAGGAATCCTTGTTAGTTCTTGGTTAGGGATGAATTCCTTCTTGTAAACACTATGATTATCTCAATATAATTTCAAGTGTTCATTAAGATATTGGTTCTTATTGCAAGGGAATTAGTTGATCCCTCATTCCCTTTGTGCAAATTCTACTTGAGGAAGAAAAGCCTAAGAGTAGGATGGGTTAGACAAATCTTAGTGGTCTTTGATGTTTTCATCTATGATTTAGGGTTAGCATAAAAGATTTCGAATTAACCCATCTTCCCCCACTACCTTGTTCATTTTGTGGCATGACATATGCTCGATTTGTTAATAGGCGGAGAGTTTCTTGTTATCAGATCCGAAGCAAGAGAGTGGTTTTTACAATTGATTGTGCCGGGTGCACTGCCGGGTCTCCTGTATCCGGCACATTCAACGTCTTTGAATGTGTCGTGCATCTGGTGTCCGGCAGGATGTCCAGCGCCTTCAAGTTGTTTGGTTAAGTTCGAGTTTTGAAGTCCATTGCGTGATCATACTGTTACTTGGTTGATTTAATCCCGAATCTAGGACAAATTATTAGTAAGTTAGTTTATTTTCTTAGTTTAGAATCAACCTTTACTTTTCCCCCCTTGTCTTAGAATATGTATTACCGGATTTGGACTGATTTTCTGTAAGTCCCTTGGGTACGATACTCTCGGTCGTAATATATTTACACTATACTCCGACCGGGTTTTATTTTGCTACCCGTAGTAGAGTTGTAGGTTTAGTTATTTATTTTATTCTTTTGTATATAGTTTTTCCTACAATTTTCCTGTTAGCAGATAACCACGATTGGCTTAAGACGGGGTGTTACAAATCTTTAGTGATGTGTTTACTTAGAAGAAAAGCTTAGAAACTAGAGGTTGAAGGGTATTCAAAGGCACACTAGTGAAAATAAAGGAGAATACTTGTTAAGATTAAATAATAAACCTTAGATACGAATTCAAGGAGTGTTTACTACATGAAGAACTGATTTGGTTCAACTAGTGTAACTTTATCTAGGGGATAAGAATACTTTATTTTTTCGTCTTAAAGCTACCACAAAAAGGAAGATGAAGTAGAGTGACTAAAGTGATGAATGTTAACGGTGTATAGCTAGACAACTAAGAAGATCTTATCATACATTCGGCTTATTAATTATCCCAAGAGTTGTCTAATGATGAAAATTCTACTAAAGTATTGACGTCATTAAGAATGCAAGATCTATGAGGCATCCGGTGAATTTTTTCTTTGATGAGGAGATTTACAAGGAAATCAGGACGAGTGTTCCCTTTCTTTGAGGTATAATTACTCTAACTTTGATTAATTTCATACCTAATATTGGTCACCCTTAGCCTATTTCTCAATTTAGACGCATACCCCTTTGTCATATGGGTTACATAGTCATCATTAACTCCGTTGTTTATAGACTAAAGTTCAGACTACACGAAGTCATTTCCCTAACTAATGCACTTTAAGATCCTATAAGTTAGATAGTTGATAGCATTGTTGTAATGTAGACTAGAAAGTGGTGCACTATGTGTTCGTCACTAAAGATAAAAAAGGTACGGTAGCAATTAAAAACAACTTAGCATAGGACAAGTTACATTTTTTTTTTTGAAACAAGCATAGGACAAGTTACATGTTTGATCCTTCCTATTGCTATGGGCAAACCCGATAATGAATTGTGTGACTTTTTGGAGGTGTTATGGAATGATGTAGCTATTAATTCCCTTGATTCCATCACAAAAATTAGGCAAAAATCCTCAACCAACTTACCCATGTGTTACGTGTATGGATACACATTCCTAAACTATTGGAATGAAGCTTTAAAAAAGAGAGTTTTAAACTTTTTAATATAAGCCAAAGATTAACTTTGACTTCACATTTGTGTTTTGATGATATATGATCGCCAAGAAAAGCTTCTAGAATCTAATTACAGTTATTAAGGATAGTCTAGAAAATTTTTGTGAAGCTAGCTTCCGAGATGAAAATGATTTTAGCTATTTCTAAGTTGATGATTTCAATGAATATTGGGTTTCGAAGGTTCGGAACATAGCATTTTGGCAAGTGTCTTTTACTAATGATCTTGACAAGTATTTGGAGGTCAATTTGTTATAGGGGAAAATTTAATAACTCCCATTTTGAATATATAATGTAGAAACTTAAAGAATGATACTATATAAACTAAAACCCTGTTAATTTGTTAGATTATAATCGACATGTGGGTTTGATTAACTCTACTTAGTGGTTTGATGATTGTAGAAGATGGTTAGAGAATCTAGACAAGGAGATTTACGTAGTTCAGTTAATGATGACCTAGTCTACGGTTTGTGCAACTAATGGTGGCCACGGGTCCGGTTCCACCGGTTCCGGTTCCGCCGGTTCCGATTCCGGAAAATGTGTATTCGTATTCGGAACCGGTCTGGGCGGTTCCGGTTCTGATTCCGGTTCTGAAATCTGGATTCGCTTCGGATTCGGTCAAAAAACTGGTTCCGACCGTTTTCGGCTGGTTCCGGTTCCGACCGGTTCCGAAGCGGTTCCGGAAAGATTCGATCGGCTCCAGTTGCTTCGTTTCAGCTCCGATTTGAGATCCGTTTGAGCGCACACATTGCTCTTTTCATCCACTTTACTCCTAGATAGGTTATTCTTCAAGTTTATAATCTTAAATGCGTAAGAAACAAAGACTTAGGAATTTTTATGAATTTACAAAAAATAAGGAACAAAGAGAATTTTATTATATGATTCACTGCCTCATTAAAACCTTATTAGGTAAAAACCCATTAGGAAAACCCTAATAAGGAAAAAGAGTACAGCTACTACGAGGTTACATGATTTCAATTTGCAAGTCTTAAAAAAAAGATTACATGGAAAGAAAGTAATACTAAATTACTAATACATTCTAAAATATTACAAGATAGAAGTCCTAAGTGTGTTATCCCCATTCATATCATACCAATCATCATGTTGGCCTTCATATTGCAATGCACTTGCTTGGGATCTAAGCTTGGCTAAGTCCCAATCATACTTCTGAACACAAACCTTGATTGAGTCTGGTGCAAGGCTAGCTTGATCTCTTTTCATCCAATACTCGTTTGCCCGCACTAAACGCCGACTCTGAAGCCATGGTTGATGCTGGAATTCCTAGCACATCTCGGGCTATCTTTGAAAGGATTGGAAACTTGGCTTCATGTGCTTGCCACCACTTAAGAACATCTATATCACCATCATCATCAACAAAAATAAATGTAAAGTTAATATAATCATCATAAGTACAAAATCCGGAACCCGATTGAACTGATCTTGGTCTTTTCAAAATACTAGAAATCAAGGAACTGCTTTTGCTACCAGGGCGTGGTGGTTTAGAAGAGGAACCACTACCACTAGTAGAAGAAAGCTCCCCCGGACGATACTTTGAAGTATTTTCATCGTGTAGCTTTTTCAATGCTATATTAACCTTTTGTACATATTCCTTAACATAACCAACGGTAACTTCAACCAGTTCCAGGGCGGTTCCGGTTCCGGTTCCCGGTTCTGAATCCGACGACGGTTCCAGGCGGTTCCAGGCGGTTCTAGGCGGTTCCGGTTCTGGTTCCAGACCCGGTTCGGGCCCGAATCTCAAAACATGTATTCGTATTCGGAACGGGAGGCGGTTCGGTTCCGGTTCCCAATCGGTTCGGGTAGAACCGCCGGTTCCGGGTAGAACCGGACCCGATGGCCACCATTATGTGCAACAAAGTGTTTTACTATAATATTTTGAGAATACAAGTTGGAGTGTTATGTATGCGTGACTCTCTCCTAAATATGAAGACTATTTATAGGCAAAAGACAAGATGTTATTCAGTCGGATGAGTCTTCGGAGCCGTTGGGCGACTCAGCTCGAGCCATTAGGAGTAGAGGGCTGATGTCACCAGGCTAGTATGTGGTTGATTCCTGAAGAATCCACTTGAAGGTTGTTTCTTGTCGAGGGTCTAGGTGATGTAGGCGGCAATTTCTATTGTACAACCGGAAGCCTAATGCTCCGTGCTTTCGGTGTACACGTGTAAAAAAATATCTTATGTGGCAGTGATGATGTGTTTTTGAAGTTTTTTGTTTTTATTTTAAAATTTTAGAAACTAGATTTTAACTTAAGTAAATCTATTAGTACTATAACTGCTTAGTAAAAATCTAGAGAAAAATATACAGAACAAAAAATAATTAATTATTTAAATTCAAACTTATAATTTAAATAAAATATTATTACTATAACCGTTAAGCAAAAAATATAGAGAAAATCTACAACATAAACGGGTAATCTATTATTACTATAGTGTATCTGAAACTAACTTGAAATTTTAAAAACGAATTCTTTATTTTTTTTCCTAAGAACCACTAGTATCAAGGTTTAACTCTAACAAAATTAAGGAACAATGTAAAATAAATTTTGAACAAAGAGGTTAAAAAGTTGAACAATAAATATAGATTATATGAACACAAAGTTGATGTTTATAGGATGGGAATGTTGTCAATCCGTTAGCATTGGATTTGCATTCATGCTTCAACAGGAAGGTAATGGAACAGTGGGAGAAAGCTCTCTCTCTCACTGGAATGTCACTGTGCATCTACCATGGGTAGAGGACGCAAACCAAAAGCTTCTGTGCCATTGCTTGTGGGCCTTCCGGTGTCGACACCAGTAAATCAATCTACTCCAGTGGTAGCTTCGGGTGCTCCGAAGAAAGCTTTGAAGTTCGGGAGTAAGATAAAGAAGTTTTGGAGATTGTGGAGGAAGATCTGGAAATTTGCCAACCTAGGATGATGGATTGATGAGATTATGAAGGAGACAGGTGGGAAGGAGGCTAATCTGGGAAAGGTCCCCAGGTGAAGAAGTCCTGGAGTGATGTTGTACGATAACAGGGAGAAGGAAAATTGTCTGAGTCTTGAGAATTTCAAGAGGATGATACTCCGATTTGAGGTCTCGAAGGAATGAAGTTCAACCTGAGTGCGATTATTGGCGAAATCGTTCTGGTGCCACTCTGGGAGTCAGATATTCTAGCAATGGAGCATTACGTTCATCCAGATGGAGCAGTTTGCGATGCTAGAAATTCTCAATGATGCAGGAGTTTTATTTTTCGTTTTGATAATCGGGAAGACATGATGAAAATTATTGAGATGACCCATGGTTTATTCAGGGTAATCACCCGATAGTCCTGAAGATTTGGTCGCCGGGATGTAAATTAGATCTGGCTAATTATCTTCCATCCTGTGTGGTTTAAACTGCCTAATTTAGATCTTCAGTTTTGGTCTCCCAGAATGCTAGGAAGAATTGCCAGCAAAATAGGGAAGCCAATCTTAGCAGATAAACTGACAACGAATAAGGAGAAAATTGAATTTGCCAGAATACTTGTTGAGATTGATGCGAGAATGTTACCGATGGAAGAGATTATTCTAGAAGATGGGGATGGAACTAGATTTACTCAGAGGGTATTGTATGAATGGAAACCATGGCATTGCGAGTCTTGTAAATGCTTTGGGCATACCTCTACTCGATGTCAAAGGAAAATTGTTGAACAGAATCAGGTGCAAGATGAAGCGGTTGAGATTGTAGAAGAGAGGAGGATGGTGGATGTAATGACCCCAAAACCACCCTGGTTGAGAGACCGTTACACGCCGCGCGCTTATTACCTAAGACAACGCAAGGCTACACTAGCGAACTCCCAAAACAGAACTGAAACTCATATATTACCAAATAGACGAATACAACATGTCTTTTCATTACACAGCGGAAGCCAAACTGAAATACAAAGCATAATCTAATTACAACTGGGCACCATGGCCAAACAAACTGAAATACAGAGCTCAAAAGCCAAGACAGAAAGTAGAAACTGAATCTCCAAGCGTGGACTAAAACCTGCAAATCAGACGGAGATAGGGGTGAGCACAACTATTGCTCAGCAGGTGATAAACTTCATCAGCTGAGCACGCTCAAAACATAATCTGAACATACATTTATACTTATACGAAAGCATAGCAAAATCAGAAACAGAGGCCTCAGAGGAAGACGACAAAAACAGAAGCTCAACCAAAACAGACGCTCAACAAAATAAGAAGTTTAACCACATCAAAAGTTGAACGAAATATGAAGCTTAGCAAATTCAAAAGCAGTGATCGAAGCGAAAGACCTTCCAACAGCAGAGGTCTAAAACAGAGAGAGTTAAGTGGTGTCAAATCAGAAGGAACAGCAGAAGACAAACCAGAACGTCGAAGCTTTGCAAACTAGAGACTTCTCAGAAGACGGAAAGCACACAACAGTCCGTCTCAAATCAAATACAGACAGAGCGGACAAAAACAGATCACTTAATAAACCAGAGGCTCTCGGAAAACAGAAAGCACAAAGCAGTCTGTCCGAAATCAGAAATAGTCAGAGCAAACGGAAAACAGAGACACACTTAACTATCAGAAGTGGGACTCTAGCACCAAGCACAAACACTCAGAAAGGGTCAAAGACCCATGGATCTAATAGATCCCTCGACAACTCAGAAATGACCCAAAGGCCAAAGGGTTCGTCAACCCCACAGAACAGATTGGGCATGACCCACACTCAGAATGACGTCTACATGGTATACCACGGAATAGCTCGACCCAGCCATTCACGGCAGAAGCAGAGTAGCTAGGTCCCAAAACAGAAGCTTAACAAATCAGTTCAGAAGGTGTTGCAGAGAACACACAGCAAAGCACAAGGCCTTAACACAACAAAAACTGAATCATAGCTGAAACAAAAGTCTTAAACCAGGACTAGCCAAAGTCAAACTGAAATCAGAGGCCGAAGCACACTCATAGAGCAAAACAGAGTTCAAAAGTTTATTGGTGACTTTCAAATAAAAATATACTTAAACACATGCCAAAACATGTCAAAAACAGATAGTACTCAAAAAGAGGAATCCAAAGTCGCAAACGGCACTCAAAACGGAGCTCAGACGAAGACGTTATGCCCAAAACAAAGGCTGTCCGAACATGCGTCCGACCTTGCATGTTCGGACATAAACCGAGAGTTTGAAAATCTGCCGGCGTATGATGTCCGAACTTCAATGTTCGGACACATGTTCGGACACTGCAAAAACTGCAAAATCACTTGCGGAAATCAGCCAGAACCAAGCCACAAATCCCCCACGAAACATACATAACTTATAGTAGCGAAATAGCCTATCGAAAACACATTTCCACGGGGTTTTAACACATCAAAAAGCAACCAAAATCAATCCAGAAACATCACAATCAGAGGAGCACATAAACATATACGGAAAACAAAACGAAACCAGAAATCCCCGTGGTTGAACGTACACAACCGAATTCATCTACCACCTACCTCACATCCGAAGCAACGCTATCTCTGCGGACTCTACGAAATGCCTTCCTCGAATTCCCACTCGAACGACAACCCCTCGAATTGAACCATTCCCAAATACAAAAGCAAAATCAGAAAGGAGAAAAGAAAACTCAACGGAGAAGAGAACCGAAATTTACAAATCAAACCTTACGATCGACCGACTATCAACACCGAAACTCCATTAGCAAATCTCCATCGATCGATTATAGGGAGGAGATTGAGGAGAAGGAAGAGAAGCAAAGAGAGGAAGAAGATATGAAAGTGAGAGAGGGTTGAGGAAGCGAGGAAACTGTCGTGGAAGGAGAAGAGCGTGAATTAGAAAATAAGAAAAGAAAGTTAGGAAATAGAAAAAGAAAAAAATTACTTCCTAACTCCTTAAATGATAATAAAACCGAAAGGACATCCATAGCCCTCCTTCACAATAAATAAATAAAAGAATAACTCTTCTAACCCTCCTTCCTCAAAGTTAACAAGATAACATCCAGAAGAATGTCATAGACATTCTTATATAAGATTACAGTTTAATACGAACTCCCTTTGTGAATCAGAAAGAAGTAATACAAGATAAAATAAGAAAAAAAATCTGGGGCATAACAGTGGAGAAGTCTTCGCTAGAGGGAAAGAGTCCAGAGATGATGCCTAGGCACTCAGGAAAGAGTGACAAATATGAGCAAGAGGGCTGGCAAGTTGTGAGTTCCAGGAAAAATTCAAAGCAACATGAGGAAAGGAGGAATTTGGGGTTTCAGGCTGCTTCTTTCGAAAGTGAGTGGTCTCCCTAATGGGTAAGTTCCAACTAGCTTGTTGGAATATAAGAGGGTTGAATACCCCTAATAAAAGGGCAGTAGTGGAGAAGTTTGCTGCTGTGAATAATGTGAGTATTTTTACTGTTTTGGAAACTCATATTTGAGCTAATAAATTCCAGGGTGTAGTTAACTGGTTTAATAAGAAATGGAGATGGGTTTCTAATCTTGATAAGGATATCAACTATAGAATCCTTCTTCTGTGGGATGATACTACGTACTTGGAATATTCAATGTTTGGGATTACAAATCAGGTTATTCATTGTAAGGTCACATCCAAGAATGGGCAATTTCCTTCTAGCTTTCTGCAGTGTATGCGGCTAATCAGAATACTGAAAGGGTTTCTTTGTTGGATGAGTTAAGGAGTTTTGGTCAGTCAATGTTGGATCCTTGGGTGATCATGGGAGATTTTAATTGCATGCTCAAACATGGTGAGAAATCTGTTGGTAACTCTATTGTGGTGGAGGAAGATTCTCAGTTTCTGAGTTGTGTGGATTATATAGATGTGCATGACTTGAAATTCTCTGGTGCTTTTTTCACGTGGACTAACAAGCACATTAAGGATCCAAATTCCAGAATCTGTTGTAAGCTGGACAGGGTTCTAGTGAGCAACAAGTGGATTAGTGAGTTTATTGATTCTCATGTGGTTTTTTGTTCTCCAAATATTTCATATCACAACCCTGCTCTAATTATGCTTGATAATGACAGGGTGAAGCAGCCTAATCTATTTAGGTTTCGAAATATATGGGTCAAAGACGGTTGCTATTTTGATTTGATCAGAGAAGGTTGGAATGAGGAGGTTAGTGGATGCCCGATGTTTAGAGTTGTTCAGAGGATGAAAAAGGTGAAAGGAAAATTAAGGGCCTGAATAGAACGAGATTTGGCCATCTTAGTAAAAAGGTGGAGGAGAGTCAGGGGATGTTACATAGTGTGCAAAAACTGCTTATTAATAATCCCGTTGATGAAGCTCTTATAGAAACTGAAAATTTGCTGATTAAGGAGTATAATCAGACTGTGAATATGTTTCATACACACATGGCTCAACAGGAAAAAGTTGATTGGACCCATTTGGGGGATGAATCTACTGCTTACTTTCACAGGTTAATGAATGCGAGGAGGCACTTAACTAAGATCCATGAGTTGGAGAATGAGCAGGGGCTGAGACTTGAGAATGAAGATGAGATTAAAGAGCATATAGTTAGCTTCTTCAAGCGTCTGCTGGGTGAGAAAATATGTTACAGAAACACTTGTGATCGGGGAGTGTTTGCTAGAGGTAGATGTGTTGATTCTGAGAGTAATGAGAAGCTAATTCTTCTGTTATGATAAGGAGATTTGGGATGCGGTGAATTCGATTAAGAGCATTAAAGCCCCTGGGCCAGATGGTTTTAACTCTCTGTTTTTCAAGTCATCCTGGCATATAATTGGTGATGATGTGAAGAAAGCTGTTAAGGATTTCTTTGATAAAGGCAAAATTCTAAAGCAGGTAAACACTACCCTAATCTCTCTGGTGCCTAAAGTTGAGAACCCTTCCACGGTTAAAGATCTTAGACCTATTGCATGTTGTAATGTCTTATATAAAATCTTATCTAAGATTATTACTGCAAGGTTGAAAGATGTGTTACCTTCGATTATCAGTGACTGCCAAGGGGCTTTTGTGACGGGCAGAAGTCTTGTGCATAATATCTGCTGTGTCAAGAGATTATATTGGGTTATAAGAGGAGAAATATTTCACCCAAATGTGCTTTTAAAGTAGATATTCTTAAGGCTTATGATAGCGTAAGGTGGGAATTTCTAGAAGAAGTTTTGGTTGGTCTCGGTTTTCATGATAAATTTATTGGTTGGATTATGAAATGTGTGTCCACACCATACTATTCTATCTTGATTAATGGGTAGAGCTGTGGTTTCTTTAAGGGAGCAAGAGGGTTGAGACAGGGTGATCCCCTTTCGCCTCTTCTATTTGTTCTTTGTATGGTGTATCTGAGTAGAATGCTGGCAGAAGTTAAGGATGATCCTAATTTTAATTTTCACCCAAAGTGTGATAAAGTGGATTTGAATCACTTGTGCTTTGCGGACGATCTATTGGTTTTCTGTCGGGGAGATTTGGGTTCGATCAGAATTATTAAAGGGGTTATTGACAGATTCTCCCTCAGATCTGGTTTATTAATCAGTGAACAGAAGTGTATAGTTTACTTTGGTGGTGTTATAGATGAGGAGAAAAGGAAAATTGTTGATTTGTTAGGGTTTAAAGAAGGAGCTCTTCCTGTTAAATACTTGGGGGTTCCTTTGTCAACCCACCGTCTTGAAAAATGATTTCCTGCCTTTGGTCAATAAAAACTGCTAAAATCTCCCACTGGACAACCAGGAAGTTGAGCTATGCAAGTAGATTACAACTGGTAAATAGCACACTGATCAGTATTCAAAGATTTGGGCAAACGTTTTTCTATTTCCAAAGAATGTTGTTCAAATGATCATTCAGAAATGCAGGAATTTCCTGTGGTGCGGTGATGTGAATGGGAAGAAAGCTCATGTTGCTTGGAGTAAGATTTGCAGACCGAAGAGTAATGGTGGCTTGGGCATTAAGGAAGTACTATCCTGGAATAAAGCTGCAATTTTGAATAATCTCTTAAGTCTGAATGATGGAAATGCAAAGTCTGCTCTGAGTAGGTGGTGCAAGATCTATTTGTTGGGGAATGAAACTGTTTGAACAGTTAAATTGAAAGGATACCATGCGTACTGGTGGAAATGTAGTCTTCGCATCAGAGATGAAATTGTGGATCGGAATTTGATTTCGAATATTACTGATAAGCTGGAGGAAGGAGGTAAATTGGTTGTCAAAGATATATACGAGATTATATACCCCCTCCCTCCTGGCTCTGGTTGGGATTGCATTATTTGGAGTAGTTATTGTATTCCGCATGCCTCATTCATATGGTGGCTAGCTTGTCAAAACAGACTAGCTAGCAAGGATAGAGTTAAGGCTTGGAATATAAATACTAATGAGGTGTGTGACAGATGTGGGCTTGCAGAATCCAGAGATCATTTGTTCTTTGATTGCAAGTTTAGTAGAGAACTTTTTGTAGCGATTCTGCACAAGTGGTTGTTGTGTAAGTTGCCAACCAATTTCCGGGAGTGTATGTTCTATCTGTGGAATTCCAATTGTAAAACTTCACTTGTTTATAAGTTGAGGTGCTCTGCAGTTGGGGTTACAGTTTACTAGCTCTGAAAGCTAGAAATGAGCTTTTTTTTCTGGAGTGGTGATTGATGAGAAGAGATGTATAGCCAATATTAAATCGGAGCTGAAGCTTCGATGGAGCAAGTTCTCATTCCCAGTTACGAGAAAGAACTATAGAATTTGCAAGAGTTTTGGTTTGACTGATTTTTTGGGTAGGATTTGAGTTGCTGAGATGTTTATGTTGCTGTTTGGTCCTTTGCTTAGTTAAGGTTGTAAATATATTATTTGTTCTTTGGTTTTAATACACCAGCTTAGCCTTTCTTTCGAAAAAAAAAGTTGATGTTTATAAATTGGTAAACCAATAAATATGAGATATTATATTGACATTGGTTTATTATAAAATTTCTTATGAACAACTAATTCTAATTTTTGAACACTTAATAATAAATAGTTGAACATACAGTCAAAAAAATTGAACAAACTACTTTTATATTTGTAAACATGAACGTGAGTTTTGAAAAAATGAACAATATGCAGTAAATTTTGAACATGATGTTTCAAAATTTGAACAACTAATACTACATATCAAAACCTAAACTTAAAATTTTTAAAAACGGATTCATTTTTATATAATATTCTATGAATAACCTAAGCAGAACTTGTCTTACCAAGATCTTTCATTTCAAATTCTGACTTTAAACATTCAACAGCTTGTTGAAGTTCTGCAGATGTTCCAATTATGTTGAGGTCATCAACATAGACTGCAATTATGACAATCCCAGATCCACTTTTCCTTATGAATATACAGGGACAAATCGAGTCATTTTTATAGCCTTTCTTAAGCAAGAAGTCGCTAAGGCGATTATACCACATACGGCCCGACTGCTTTAGTCCATAGAGGGATTTATTCAATTTAATAGAGAATTTTTCTCTAGAGCTTGATTTAAATGCTTTGGGCAATTTAAATCCCTCTGGTAGCCTCATATAAATGTCGCTATCAAGCGATCCATATAGATAGGTTGTAACCACATCCATTAAACGAAACTCAAGATTTTCTTGGACTGCCAAACTAATCAAGTATCTAAAACTTGTGGCATCCATAACTGGGGAATAAGTTTCTTCATAGTCAATACCAGGTCTTTGACTAAAACCTTGTGCAACTAGACGAGCTTTGTATCTCACAATTTCATTTTGCTCGTTTCTTTTTCGCACAAACACCCATTTATAACCAACTGGTTTTATCTTACTGGGTGTGTGGTCCACTGGTCCAAACACCTCACGTTTTTGAAGTGAGTTTAATTCTGCTTCAATAGCATCTTTCCATTTTGGCCAATCATTTCTTTGTCTGCATTCTTCAACAGACTTTGGTTCATGATCCTCTTCATTATTCATAACTTGTAGGGCTACATTATATGCAAAAATTTCATCAACGTCAATTTCATGTCGGTTCCATCGAATTCCAGTCATGACATAGTTGATCGAGATCTTTCATTATCAATATTCGTTTCAGGTACCTAATTTTTCTCTATTTCAGCAACTGTCATGTCTACAGACTCTTCAAGAGTCTCACCCCTCTCACTTGGGCCATCTTTAATGCATGCTCCCTTTCATTTTCGAGGGTTTTTATCTTTGGAACCGACTGGTCTACCACGCTTTATACGCGTGTTAGACTCATTTGCAACCTGTCCTCCATGGACATCAATTCTAGCGGGAGCATTTTTAGCTGGCACATATGACTGTGTCACCTGATTTAGGTCAGTAAATGCATCAGGCAATTGGTTGCCAACTTTTGGAGATTAATAATATGTTGAACGTGTTGTTCACATTGCTTAGTGCGAGGATCGTAATGTAGTAATGATGGTTCGTTCCATGTAATCTCCTTTACCAATTGCTTATTTTCTCCCCCTAATGATGGGAAATGTGACTCATCAAAATGACAGTCAGCAAATCTAGCTGTAAACAAGTCCCTAGTTGTTGGCTCGAGATATCTAATAATTGAGGCAGATTCAAGCCCAACATATATTCCCATTCTTCATTGAGGCCCCATTTTGGTTCTTTGCGGTGGAGGTATAGGAACATATACCGCACAACCGAAAATCCTAAGTGAGAGATATTGGGTTCTTTACCCGTAACCATTTGTAATGGTGACAACTTATTAAAGCTTGTTGGCCTGATGCGAATCAAGGTAGCTGCATGTAATATAGCATGTCCCCACGCAGATACTGGGAGCTTTGATCTCATTAGTAATGGTCTTGCAATTAACTGTAGACGTTTGATCAAAAATTCTGCCAAACCATTTTGGGTATGCACATGAGCTACTGGATGTTCAATGGTTATTCCAATGGACATGCAATAGTCATTGAAGGCCTTGGAGGTAAATTCACCAGCATTATCCATGCGTATGGATTTGATTTGATTATCAGGAAAATTTGCTCGCAATCGAATTAACTAAGTCAATAATCTTGCAAATACCATATTACGGGTTTGATTGAAAGTAAGCTAACATGTGACCATCTGGTTGATGCATCTATCAAAACCAGAAAATATCTAAATGGTTCACATGGTGGATGTATAGGTCCACATATCACCCTGAATCCTTTCGAGAAAAGCAATCGGCTTTATCTCGAGTTTAACTGGTGATGGCCTTATAATTAGTTTTCCTTGAGAACAAGCAATACACGGAAAACTATTTAGTTGAAGAAACTTTTTGTTTTTCAACATATGACCACATGAATTCTCATAATTCTTCGATCATGATGGAACCGGGATGGCCTAATCGGTCATGCCAAGTTTTGAAATCGTCAAAATATTTTATTTTTTCAACAAACATGTATTTCTGTTGTATTAATATACGCAGGGTACAACCCAGAGGAAATAGCAACTAGCTTTTCCAATATTTGTCTTTCCAGCTATCACTTTGTGATGCCAATATATTCAACATTTCCATCATTCCCCGTCTCAATGTGATACCCATTCCGGCGTATATCAATGAAACTCGACAGGTTTTTTTGAGACGTGCTGGAAAATAATGCATTCTCAATGCATATTTTTGTTCCTTTAGGTAGAATAATAGTTGCTTTTCCGGACCCTTCAACAATACTCGTACTACCTGATATAGTAGTAACCTTTGGGCATAATTTGTAAATAAGAAAGTATTTCTTACTCTTAAGAATTGTGTGCGTTGCAGCAGCACTATCAATAAGACATACGTCTTCACCATCCATCAATGACATTCTTCAATGGTAATTATTCTTCATAAAAAATTAAAAGTTTTATTCAGTAAGATGAATAGAAAGTTTAATCCATAAATAATACGATCTAATAGCAAATCTTCCAAAATACAAATAAATGGAACAAACGGAAGTCCGATCTAAACTCGGGGAAAAAAAACCAGCAAAACAATGAAATGAAACAAATTGTTCGCAAATGTTCTAAAGATATAAGGTAACTCTAAGCATGATGCTCTTCATTTCCAGACTTTGGTAGGTCTTCAATCATGTTACCAAGACTCACACCGGGGGTAAAGAAATCAGCCACATCAAGGTGTGTGACATCAGGATTAGAGGTATCCTGTGCAAAATATGTCTCCACATGTTCCCCTTGTTTCTTTTTCTTTAAGGAGGCTTGGTAAAGAGCAACAAGGTGCTTACTTGTGAGGCATTTATTAGCCCAATGACCTTTGTCTCCACATCGGTGGCATACAAATTCTTCTTTCTTCTTAGAGCCACCTTCTATACTCACTCTTTGGTATAGAGACGCATTTCGGACATAACCGTCACGATAATGTACATTGTTCTTCCCTCGTCCATGAGCACGACCTCGTCCACGTCCACCTCTGTGACCACGACCGCGACCACGGTGTGGGCCATTTACTTTATTCACTTCAGGTAGTGATGTGGTTCCTGTTGGATGGGCTTGATGATTTTCATCAATAGCTCATTGTTTTGTTCAGCTACTAGCAGACATGCAATAAGTTTAGAGTACTTTTTCAAACCTTTCTCACGGTATTGTTGCTGCAATAGCACATTGGAGGCATGAAATGTGGAGAATGTTTTCTCTAGCATATCCGTATCTTTGACTTCTTCTCCACATAATTTTAATTGTGAGGTAATTCTGAACAATGCAGAATTGTACTCTGCAACGGTTTTAAAATCTTGTAGTCTTAAGTGCATCCATTCATATCGAGTAATGGGAAGTAGATACGTTTTTTGGTGGCCGTATCTTTCTTCCAAAGATTTCCACAGGACCAATGGGTCCTTCTCTGTTAAATATTCACATTTTAGACCTTCGTCTAAGTGTCGGCGAAGAAAGATCAATGCCTTTGCCTTATTTTGAGGGGAACTTTGATTTCCATCCTTTATGGCATCTTGGACACCATTTGCGGCGAGATAGATCTCGACATCTAAGACCCATGATAAGTAGTTTTTTCCAGTGATGTCCAAAGCGGTGAACTCGATATTTGCGAGTTTAGCATTGTTTGCCACACTTAAACGATCTGTCATAAAATAGACAGATATTAGAAACGATCATACAGGTCGTTTTCATGACATCACATTTATATAGAAATATAGAATGCTTCGGCGTAATGCCTCAATATCTACAAATTAAAATTTAACAGGCGCAATGTCGTAGGTGGTGATAAGCATTATAAATAAATAAATAAATAAAATTGAATCATTTATCGAAGCAAAATAAATAAATAATGCATAATAAATGGAAAATATTAAATAAAATCGGGCATGATGCCTCACGTGATAAATAAATCTGGCACGATGCCTCACGTGATAAATAAATCTGGCACGATGTCTCACGTGATAAATAAATCTGGCACGATGCCTCGTGTGATTTTAATTTCTGACACAATGCCTCACACGATACATAATAAAATAAACAATGAAATAAATAAATAAATAAATATTAAAGAAACTGAATAAATTAAACACTACCAAATGAATTAAATAATTAACAATAAATAGAATCTGACGCGATGCCTCACGTGATATTTAATATCTGGCATAATGACTCACGTGGAATTAATAACGGACACGATGCCTTATATAAAATTAATAACTGGCACCCTACCTTACATAATTTTTTTTTTGGTTAGATCGAGCACAATGCCTACATATATAAATAATATATATATATATATAACAATATGATTCAACAATACAAGTAAAATAAAAAAAAAGAACGACTTCATGTGGAGATAAAAGTCGCACACTGGTTATCACTTTGTCGGCACCGAGAGAAAAAAAAATAATTGCGGCGACCGTATTTTGTGAATTAGGTATAAAGTAGTCGCCGTTCGTGATGATTTTTTTTCATTGTATTTTGATTTGATGATTACGAGTACCATTTGATGAATAATAATCGTGAATTATAGGAGGCAATCAGTAATGGTACTTTGCAGCTACAACAACAAAATAAGGAATGAAAAGAGAATCATATATGAGAGGCGGCGGAAGATGGTGATCCAGCAGAATGAATTTGAGGAGATAATCAAAGAAAGAATTTGAATGAGGAAAAAAAAAGTGATGTATCTCGATCGGAAAATTTTGGATCGGTTTTTACCTATTATGTATGATGGTAACCAGATTGCTTCAAAAATTTAGAGCGGGCTGATAACGTGTTAGAAATGAGAGAATAGAGAAAGAGAGAAAAGATAATCAGGTTTTCATACACCTCACAACTGAGTACAATGGTCTCTATTTATAGAGAGAAAGAGATAACCCAAAAGCAATATGAACATTAACTAAATATATATAATATATAACAAAAATAATTTATTTTATATAATTGTAGAAACTAAAACTTGAAAATAAATATAAACACTGAAAACGAATAACACATCAGCATGAAAGTACGATTCGGTTATATAGGTGTATCGTGTGTCAGGCCTACGCCAGATTGGGCCTATACCTAAAACTGGAGCGTCGCATGGAAAGTACAAGATTTGACAACCTAGACTAGAGGCCCAAGCATGCGCAGCCCGGGGAACAGCGTAGATGAGGTAGGCTTTTGGCCCAATAATTGTGTTGGTCGGCCGAATCAAATATATGTGGCCAGCCGATCAGGACTAAGGGTCGGACAACTTGGGCCGGGAAATCATGGGTGAAAAAGATAAACGAGATCAATTTCGTGTACTTTGAAAATATTATGCCAACGTTCTCTTTTATGTAATTTTTGTTATGTCCTGTTTGTGTCATGAAAACTCAATAATTGTCAATTTATTTTGCAATTAAAAGAAAAGTCATGTCACTTTATATAGGGACATTATGAGGATGCAAGAAAGATGTACCATGTAGGGTGGAAATACTTATGTAACTCTAAGTGTATGGGAGGATTGAGCATAATAAAGGTGAGAGAAGTGAATTTAGGTAGTCTCTTCAAGCTAAAGTGGAGACTCAACTAAGAAAAAATGTAATTTACGGACGACAAGAGTTCCCCTGGGAAAAATAATAACATGAATTCTCATGTTACTTAAAGAACAAGAAGAAAGTGTTTCTAAAGCTAATGATGTCATTAAGAAAGGAACAAGTGGGCATTAACAATTGTGATTTATAGAAGATCAGTGGCTATCTGCTGAACCTCTACAAAATCATGTTTTGCACTTCCTATAACCGATCTATAGCTTTTGTAACGTTATGCATGAAATATGTGGAGTAATGGGAAGTGGTAACGGGTTCATTCACCACCCACTTAAGATGCCATTCAAAATCATGTTATTAAGAATGATGAGTGGATGCATTTTTCTGGAAAATGACTAACTGTGGTAAATTCTTGAGTGTAGTCCTCATACTTATTCCTGTGCTCTAACTATGAGACTAACTCCTATTTTCATCTGGAATCATAACTAGGATGAAGATATATTTGGGTTTGTCTATTATAATGGTCTAATGACAAAAGAACTTATATTTGAGTGAGGGCTTTTGAATGATTTATGTGGGTTGGGGAAATGTTATTTACATATACTTTGAGATTATCATTGTGCGCAAGAAATGTGATGATCTAACTCATTTCCTATCGGAGTAACTCTTTTGGATTGGAATACGATATTCACTATTACATGCTATAGCTACTATTTAACCGTCTTGTTGACACTTTTATCAGTGAACTTATAATCTATATTAAGACAAATATGACAAACACGCAAAATTTATTGTAAAATAATCTCTAATAAAGAGTTATCCGTGATTGGTGTTAAATGTATCTCTTTGTATGAACCATTACTGGAAATGCAATGCAGATTGAGAAAAAGGAGAGGGAACATTTCGGAATGTGCGATTTGTCTTCAAAGATTCAATGGCTGATATTTATCAATATTAGTTTTCCCTCTCATTATCAGCTAAGGCAAGAAGGGTATGACGGTCTACCATGTGCTATGGAGGATATAACATTTTGATGCACCGTAATGACGTGGTTTTTAGAGGTGAAACCCTCAATGTTGCCCGAATAGGAATACAAATAAAATTGGGTGTATGGAGATAGACGAAAGTCTGGTGGAAGGACCTCCCCATGTCGTGTAGTGGGTTTATAGATACGGTGCTCTTAAAATACTATGTGTAATAAGGCGGAAAGGTTTAAGTATAGGTTATTATGTTTTGGAATTATGAGCTTTTTTGACAAAATTCTTAATTTCACTTACATTGACGATTAGGGTTGTACTTGGACATGGTGGGTACTCTTTGTCTTCCTCAACTTTTTCTATTGGGTTTTACTTGTGGAGGTTTTAATGAGGCCCGTAATACCGGTCTGCCTGTTTATCAGGAAACATCTTTTCATTTAATAAATTGACTATATGCCCAAAATATTAAAAAAAAAACATAGATGTCAATTGATGGTTTTAGCTTGAGGTTATGTAGCATTTCAGTTTAAGATATATCATGTTGGTGTATTTAGTTGGTTGGGGATAGGAGATTGGCTATAGTAAGAATGAAATCTTATTCCGAGATGATGATACAAAATGGTTATGAATGTAGAAACCATCAAACCAAAGTATTATTATTAAAGCATGCTGAAACACCATGTTAAAGAATAAAAATGCAAATTTAAGCATGTGATTGAAAAATCAGCTGAATAATGGATGCAATATGACATCCACAATAAAGATTTCGTAAGATTTTTTTTCTAATACGTTAGAAAAAAAAAGAAACAAAAGGAGAGGTAGAAAGTGAGAAGATAAAAGAAATAAGTTCTTGAACTAAGAATTTTTTAAATAACGTTTTTTTACTATACGGGAGGCTAGGGTGTGAAAATATAGTATATTATATTATTGTTTTATTTTACGAAACTTGATAACATTGTTTTGCTGCAAACCACATATCCGAGACACAAATCTTCTAGCCCAACTTGGCCACTCAACCTAATTTTGTAACCAGGTCCTAGTAAGTGCTAGTAACTCAGAAACACCATGGACCAGGACAATAATCACAATTAGCCATTCAAGGCTAGTCAAGACCGAAATAGAAACTACCAACTACTAGGGTACTAGAGTCATCCAGAAGAAACTTAGCAACAGTAAACCAAACGAAGAAATTTAAGATTTTCCAAAGATAGGAGATAAGATAGGATAATTATCATAGGGGAAACAACATCCAAAAACAAGGGCAAGGTGACCCATGGGGAGGTCATGGACTGCACAGCCAAAGTCCCTTCACATGCAACCTCACCCTTTGGTCTTCACTTTCCTGGCGTCTCCAAGGCCCATGAAAGCTTCGAGGACATCGAGATCATCGACTTTTAATTTTACCCTTTTTATCCTCATGCATGGTGCACGAAGTAGAGTTCCCGCAAGGATCATTGTTCATGTGGGTTCTAGATTAATTCTTTGGTGCCCGCGGGGGATGGAGGCTAATACCTTTGAATGAGAAGCTTTCTGGTCGATCGAATCTCTCTCGGGGGCATCATTAATCGCAGCGGGGGCAGAGCCTAATAAAAGTGAGCTCGGATTAGGTACTACCAGCGGGGTCGCATCGTTAACCATAGCTATAGGAGTTAATACTACCGTAAACAGTTTTGAGTAATAGGAGTTTAATAAAAGTGAGCTCAGATTAGATACTTGCCCCATCATCACAGCTATAGCATTTGATATTAGCATATCAATGGCTAATAAAATATGTGGAGCTAAGTTCAATTTCATTTCATATGGACAGGAGGAACATAGGTTTGAAAGTTTGCTTCTACAATGCAAGATAAGAAACTATATAGTTTTCTCACAACAAGAATGGAGCTACATAAATGCAACCAATGTCACTTCAACAACCCAAATGACACACAAACTGGAATCGCTTCAACACAAATTCATATCAAAGATCAAAACCAATACCAAACAAAGGGTAGAATAGAAAATCATAATGCGCATTCATATTAGCATAGACATCAACAACAGAACCCTAACAACCAGTTCGATGTAAAATGTACTAGTTGACCAACGGTGCAACAACAACAAATTGCCACCGTTCACAATCAACCAACTCCATCATCAATGAGTAACTATGATTTGCAATCTAAAAAACCCAACAACAAAAGGCAAATATGGTTTGTAGTCGACCATACCCATAAAAAATGGTTCGAATTGACGGAAACCCAATTTCTTAATCGACACTATCAGCCAAAAGCTAGTTGCTAAGGTTCGACACCAACTAGCACAAAATCAACCAAATCACTCAAATGCAACACCATCAACAATGCCCATTCTTGATGATTATCATGTGCATTCATTTCTGCAAGATTTCAAACCCTAAAAATCAAATAGTTGTATCATACTAGAGGATTCAAACCAAGCGAGCACAAACAATTGAATCCTGGTGGGTTAACAATGCAAGAGGTAAGCGACAACTACAGAAGATAGAGGAGCCACATAAAGGAACATGAGTCGTCAAAGAAGAAGAGAGGGGAGGACAAGAAGAGTCGTCTTAGAAAAATAGTGGAAGTCTAGAGAGAGAGAGAGAGGGGAGCAACACAATGGAAAATGTCGGGAAAGGAGAATTAAAATGAGGGAGCCAAGTTGGATGGTGATGTGACTTGTTGTTCTCAGATGCCATGTCAGCATATAAAACAAGTTACAAAGGGACATGTGGCATGAATTAACATAAACAAAATAAATAGTGACAGACATAAAATAAAGGAAAGTTTATGAGTGGGCTATTTAATTTCTTAAACCACAAGGGTCTTGATAATTTTTCAAAACCTCAAGGGCAGGGATGTAATTTTTCAATAATTTTTTTTAAAAAAAACAGTACTTTCTTTTACATCCTTGGATTTAAAAATATATATATTCTCTAATTTGTTTGCAAAATCAAGGATCTCTTAAATCTTAATATATGTATATAGTGTAGTTGATAACAAAAACTAAATCTTTTTAAAAGAAGATTGTAATTTTGAAAGTAGAGGTTTTTTGGTAAACAAAAACTTAATAGAAAAACCTAAAATAAATTAACTATAACTCATCCCACTTGACATGGAATGATGTTAAGAGTCAATAAGAGATAACAAAGTTTATTATTGTTTAAGTTAATAATAAAAGACTCTGTGACTTATAGCGTGATAAAAAAAAAGTTGGTCTACATATTTCTTTTAACGTTGGTCATTTTTGTTTTCTGAAAGAAACAGGAAAATCTGTCATATGGCCTGCCCGTTTGGCAATGACGTTGAATGGTAACTATACCAGTGTTCATATTAAGCATAACATGGTTGATAAAATATGAAGTGATATGTGTGATTTTTTGTTAGTTCAGGTTAAATATGATCCACTAAAATATTGACACGTGTCCTAAACTTTCTTTTTTTTTTTTAAGTTATTAATCTTGCCATCGCAGTGACCGTTCTACATACCCAGGCGGAGCTACATGCAGGCTCCGTTCGGCAAGCGCATATATGTGGTATTTTTGGGGGTGGTCCCCACGTGGGACCCGCGTGGGTCCTACCTTCTACTCCAATAATATACTGCCACATATAAAACAACCATAAAACAACCAGACCAAAACAACCACAAACAACCATACCGAACGCAGCCGCAGTATTAGGGGGGCTTGGCCCCCCAACCTTTTGACAAAAAAATTGAAAGTATATATGTTAGATTACTCATGTGAATGACAATAAATAATGACATTTTAGATAATAAAAAAAGTATCATGTAAAGTAAATATATTAGGTGTCAATTATTCATCATTAACGGTAATACTCAATCATATTTTATGTTGTTTCTAATCTAATCACTTCCAATCAAATGCCACCTTACTATAAATGCAAATCCTTAATTTTTGGTTTATTCCAATTACCTTACCGAGTAGATTGTTTAAGGACTTTCATATCAATGGTTGATTTCATTTACAAAATTCTTTTTGGGCTATCTCCTTGATGATTGTATTTCTGATTTTTTTAAATACAAATTTTTACAGTATATTAGTAACTTATTTTCATTGTTTCCACTTGACTCCTTAATAATTTGATCATTACCATAAATGTTTGTTTACTAATTTGAAAAATATACTGAATTTCTTATCAATTAATTAGAGAGCCATTTTTAGTATATGCTATATTTTTTAGGGTGTTTATTACTCCATTCTATTCTCAATAGATAGGTCTATTCATTATTTTAAAAATGATAAGCACGTTTAAATCCTATAATTTCCATCTCTATCCCTTGTCTTTTCTATCACATTCTACCTTTTGATATATTTCAACTTATAATGCAAAAAAGTAAGAGTGAAATTGTCAACGGCTAAAAAAAATCTATATTTAAACAAGATGAAGTATTTTTCTTGGATTAGTGTATATGTTTTGAAGACTTGCTAAGTTATTAGTACCATCATTTAATGGTTTACTTCATTGTTCTTTGACATTTATGTTATATAATAGTGATTTTTTATTTCTTAATATACTATTCCTTCTATGATACTGAATATCTTAGACAATTTACATAGTTTACATATAAAACAAAATGTATATTTAAATAGTTGAACATTACATACCATTAATATATATAGATAAAAATAATATTTGTTAACATATTTTTGGCCCCCCTAACAATTAATTTCTGGCTCCGCCCCTATGAATTTAGTAGCCCTAGAGAGAATAACGAACTTCCTCATTAGACCCACAACAGTCGTGTTTCACGTCTCATTTCCCTTTCTTACAACTAGTTCTCTAGTAATCTGAGTTCTCATCCTCTCTCCCTATCCCTTCCCGCTGTTTTGGTCATTACAAAGTGCTTAACTTGAATCATATTTGATCCAATATTACTTTCGTCATCACTAGTCGTCAGCTTTGCTCTACATATACCCCTCTCTTCACCACGGCGTGTGTGCCCGTTTAATACATCGAGTGGCATGCTTAGATGGCACTCTGACTGGACTTATGTGACACTTCTTGAGAGTAAAATTAATATTATTTTTAAATCATTAAAACTTTTAAAATATAAATCCGAAATAAAAAAATTTATACCATTATTTATCTAAATTGAAGCCCTTAAAAATAAGACCAAACATGGATATGTTGTGAGAAGTTTTAAATTTGGGAAAATTCACGATATACCCCTGTTTTCTTTCGTAATTCACAATATACCCCTGTGATTTTCGTAATTCAACTTTAAACATACTTAAATGTTGTTCAAAATTGATGAAACTTTACATCAACGATGCTAAAGTGTTATATTTTGGCTCAATATCAAATTTGAAGTTTTTTAAGCTTACATGTGACCTGTGGGACCCTATGAACATGTGACTGCTCATTGGGTCCCACAGGTCACATGTGAGCTTAAAGAACTTCAAATTTGATATTGGACCAAAATATAACACTTTAACATCGTCCATGTAAAGTTTCATCAATTTTGGACAACATTTAAGCATGCTTAAAGTTGAATTACTAAAATCACAGGGGTCTATTGTGAATTACGAAAGAAAATAGGGGTATCTCGTGAATTTTCCCTTTAGATTTTATTATTATTTATATGTATATATCTTAGGTCCGCAACAAAGTAACGAAAATGAATATACGACTCGAAACACGACACGATATTAACATGTATAGGTAATAAATTTTAGGGAAAATTCACGAGATACCCCTGTTTTCTTTCGTAATTCACAATATACCCCTGTGGTTTTAGTAATTCAACTTTAAACATGCTTAAATGTTTTCCAAAATTGATGAAATTTTACATGGACGATGCAAAAGTGTTATATTTTGGTCCAATATCAAATTTGAAGTTTTTTAAGCTCACATATGACTTGTGGGACCCAATGAACAGTCACATATTCATTGGGTCCTACAGGTCACATGTGAGCTTAAAAAACTTCAAATTTGATATTGGACCAAAATATAATACTTTAGCATCGTCCATGTAAAGTTTCGTCAATTTTGGACAATATTTAAGCATGCTTAAAGTTGAATTACGAAAATTACAGGGGTATATTGTGAATTACGAAAGAAAACAGGGGTATATCGTGAATTTTCCCTCAATTTTAGGGAAAATTCACAATATATCCCTGTTTTTTTTAATTCACAATATACCCCTTTTTTGAAACCGTGTCACAAGATACCCCTTTTTCTTTGTTAATTCATAAAACACCCCGTTTTTCTAACGACCGTCAAATGCTTCGTTAGCCTCCCCTGGAAAATGACTCTTATGCCCCTGACCCGTTTTTTTTTTTGAAAAATTCATGGTTTCGTTATGGAATGGCTATTTTTTTTTTGAAAATTTTAAAGTTCATAATATACTCATGTTTAAGTTTTGTTCACGAAATACCCTTGTTTATGTTTTAAAGTTCACAAGATACCCCTAAACTTGTGAACTTTAAAACATAAACCGGGGTACTTTGTAGACATTGCACCAGTTGTGTTCTGTATATTATTTTGACACCTTTTATAATGCATCCTTTCTTTTACTCGTAGGGAATCGACCAAGCTTTTACCAATTGGTTTCCATGATTGGTAATGTCATGTGATATCATGTTTTTCTACTACGCATCCAAGACCAAAATTGATGTGAGTATTTAGTTTTATCAAACTGTTTCTGTCATTAGTGAGTTAGTTAACATTGACAAGTTCGTCATGTTATGTAGGCAAGCATTTTGGTCTGCTGTAAATACATTCTCCGAGTACAGTTTGGCAAAGCAATTGCACACATTAGGGAGATGGATCTTGGTGCATTCAAATATCTGAGTGATATACTAAGAGGTAGCCATTTTAAACCCAATGCTTGTGACATTATTGTTTGTCTAAACCTGTACATTTGTCTTACCTGTTATGTGTAAACAGATAAAGTGTCCAGACAATACATCAAACTTTGTGGAGGGTTTCAATGCTACTTTGACTATCCACAGGACTAAACCAATATACTCTTTACTTGAAGGTATTACCTAACTATGTAAAGAATCCAAGATATACTAGTTTGTCTCTGGTCATATATTATAACTATGTCCAGCTCTTCACCTCAACAGTTCACTTCCTTTATTCATGACCTAACATCTACTGTAATATTTTGGGCATTCACCATCATATTGTATGTCGGAAGATCTTTATCCAATTTAGACAAGGTTTTATACCTGGATAGACAACTTGTAAGAAAGAATTCAGTATATGTTTCTCTATTATAATTAAATCTTCAATAGCCGAACCCAAATCCACTCCGGGGGCGACGGTGTTCATAGATAATATTAACCAAGCCACACGAGTAGGAACTATCTGGAAAATATTTGACAAGTTTGGTCGTATAGTTGGACTTCATCTCCCCAAAGCAACAAGGATTCGAACAAATACAAGGTATGGATTTGTGGAATATGGATCAAAGAATGAGGCAGACCAAGCCATAGCGGAAACCAACGGCATGACAGTAGATGGCAGCAACCTTCAGACACAAACGGCTATACGACGGAAGTTCACTCAAACCGCGCCACAACAGGGACAAAGATGGATTCCGCGCATGCAAAGCAAGATCGATCAGCAGTAGGGGGAGCCTTCTTTTCGCCATCGACCTCCATCCCCCCAACATCGGATGCCGTCACCATACAGGGACCTGCGTGCAGAGGGAATTATAAGCTTGAACCCATCTCTAAGTATGATGGAAAAATTGGACAGATGTGTTGTCATATCTGTGGTTGGCCGTGCTGACTGGCGCGACATCATGCGAGTATTGCGTGAAAGGGGACAAAACACTGACGAAATTCTATGCTTGTCACCAAACAAATTCCTAGTAGTCTTCGAATCCCATGACAAGGCCCTACAGTTCATAGATTCCAACTTAGGGGTCGATCTCGATTGGGAGAAAAGGTGGTGGCAGAAATCTGATCAAGCCTCTAGCAGAAATGTTAACATATTAATTAGAGGAATTCCTATACAGGCCTGGTCTAGCAAGCAGTTCTCCAAATCACCAAGCATCTGGGAGTGGTTACTGAAATTACTCCGACATGCATTAGTTGCCTAAGTTCTTAGAGGCTCAGGTGCAAATGGAAACGCAAAAAATGTGCATTATTAATGAAGAGGTAAAGGTGGAGATATATGGGAGTATCCACAAGGTAGGGATCATGGAATACTGGTCGGAAGAATGACGCAACACAATCGCGATAATCACAGCGTCCCGTCTACTCCAACGCCAAGAAGTGTCGCTCAACCGGAGCCCGAAATTCAAATTCAAATTCCAAAACCTGTAGCGGCTAGTCAAACGGTGTCGGACTGGGAGTCGAATGGACAATCTAATGGAAAGTTTGAAAGAAACAGTCACACCAGTCACATATGGTAGCTCCGTTCAAACCTAATATTAACTGTAAGGGGGACTTTTTAAAAGGGAGTGTGGCAATAAATTGGCAGGGGAGCAGAATTCAAATTTTAAATACGGAAGTACCATATAATATGTTACCAGAGCCTATAAAGTTTCAAGACTTTCTTAATTGGCAGACACTCACACCGATAGCTTTAATTTTGAAAAATTGCCACAGTGTGGCGGTTAACTTTCCATGCCAAAGTCACTATCCGTTCAAATATATCTCTGCACATGCTGCTCCCTCACGCCTGAAGTCGGCTGATCAAACACGTCAACAAATCTCGGTAATCTCGGCAATCTCGGCTACTCCCTCACGTCATCAAACCGTATCCTCACATCAGCAGTCCACTCCCTCACGTCAACAAGTTGCTACTCCAACTCGACAGAAGCTTCCCTTGCAGGAGGTTGTCGGCAGACAGGGTCTGGTGGACCCCCACTCGATTGGCTGGCGGTCTCTCTTTGCAGATAATCTCACACATTCTCCTTGCAACAGACAGTCTCCCCCTCGAGATCAATCTGTTTTATCTCTTCCCCCCTCTCGGAATTACAGTCCGACATCACTATTATGTCCGCCCTCTTCACACACGCGCCAGGTAGCATTTAATTTGGTAGACTCCCAGTCTGTCAATCTACCGTCCCACGACCATGCTCTTCTTTCCCCTCTCTCGCCTGAAATAAATTTGGAAGTTTTGCTTACTCCCAATGTTCTTTCCGAGGATACGACAACACAATCAACACGTGTGAGCCAAACCTCCCTAGAAGCGCAAAAGTGTCTAATTTTGGAAGGCAGATTAATTGCCATTATCCAATCCCTGATATTTTACTCCAGAATTTTACCCAGATTTTAAGGCGTACAAGCGTTGAGGAACAAAAAGCACTGGGTTCGATGACAAATTCAATTTGCTTTCAAAACATAAGGGGAGTATTCAAAAAAGAAAAGTGGGTTATTCTCAGAAGAGAAGTAAAGGAAGCCGATACAAGCATTGTGGGGCTACTGGAGACGCATCGGGTGTAACACCCTACCATTAATACAAACATTACCGTCCAATCTCTTCGTGCTTCCAGATTCACGCAGCGGATCCATACTTACTACAGTGGGTGATACAATGCCCTTAGTCCCCACGTGACTAACAAGGCTACTACTTCTACATACAGCATCGGTCTGATGGACCGGAATCCCGAGTACTACACATCTACTATACATACTCCATTTATCAATCAAATACAACAATGCTCCATTCAATACTTTACTTCTTCATAATCCATACAATACAATATACACTACCGAGTTTTACTAAGTTCCAATACAAATACAAGATTCTTCCAACTCCTATGTACTCATTAGGATCTACATCTATCCATTCCTCACAACTACTTACTTCCTAAGTACAAGGGTGTGCCATTTAGTACCCTCTACATTCTACGTCTAGCTATCCGAGTGTGGCCACCGGTCTCTGACCTTGACCATATCCGCTTCGGGTACCTGCACACTAAAAAACGTTCCCCCTAGGGGTCAGCTTTCGCTGCCATGATACCGCATACCGCTACTATGAGGGTACGCCGCTACTGGTCGAATACATGCGTTAATTTCATTCAACATCACATGCATACATGCTCTTATACATAACATTACAATACATTACGCACGGTATACATACATACACATCAATACACGCTCTTCAATGCATACATGGTAACCCATACAAGCCATCAGATACATTCTTACCTTCCCGAGATCCGCATTACACAATGCAAATACAATACACCATCCTTGTTAGCTCATGTTGGTCCACCCGGGTTAATCGGGTGGAGATTACTCTTTTACTCGTTCCACAGTACTTACGCATACATACTCATACTCATACATACTTACTGATCCATACTTACTTACTTACTCTTACTCATGTTAAGTCAGTATGACCTCTGGGCAGGGACTACACCGTCCCACCACCAGGCTTTACTTGGTTCACCAATCCAGGATGCTACCCATTTAAGGGACTTGGGCCGTGGACCAGTTTAAGAGCCAGGAATCGGATCCAACCTCTTATGTCTCCTCATCCTCACGCGTGGCCGAAACTATATCAGACTTCTACTCATTCCAATTCATTCCTTACTTATGTTAGGAGTTAGGTAGCTAGGAATTAATAGAAGTCACACATCCAAGCCACAATAATACAATCCAATGCTCATATATACATCCATACGAAATGTAATACGATACACAAATACAATACAGGGTACAAATACACTTCATCATCGTTCATATATTTCATGAATTATACAAACTAGTGTTCAAGACAATAAATATCAAGAACAACATAAGTCAAGCACAAGTAAGTGCAATATACTCCGATTCATGCGTTTATCTTATTTAGGTGATCAAATAAGCACACAAAACGGGGTAACCAGATTAGGATACAGGGCATGAAGAAATCATACCTTTTCCTGAAATTTACTTTACCGGGTGTCTCCTTGTTCCTTAGTCCTTACTTGTCCCTTGAGTCTTATTCTTGAACCAATGACTACATGCCAAATGGTTCAATTAATACTAAGCATTACAATACATACATATTTACTACTCTCGTACTTACCCCATTATCCCGTTATTTCGGTTTAACTTAATGTTCTTAAACTTACAACTTTCTTAATTACTTCTCAAACTTGTTTACACTTCTTAGGGCCTTTAAAGGTCACCAAACAAGGCCTTAACAACTTCTAAAACCATTACCAATCAATCCCCCATGTTTAGAACCCTTAAAAACACTCTCTGCTGAATTCTGGGGGTGGTCCGGGACTTGGTCCGGACCCTAAGTCCCGGACCAACACTTAACTTACTTTCGGCCTATTTTTACACCTGGTCCTGGACTTGGTCCTGGACTTAAGTCCCGGACCAATTCCTGCATTCACTCTCGGGCCTTTTTTTGAAGCGGTCCGGGACTTGGTACATATCCTAAGTCCCGGACCCTGCTAAAAACTGCTATTGAGGTCATTTTTCAACCCCTAATCAACCCTTAATCCACCTCCAATCATTACATAATATTTCCACATGTTTTTTACATATTTAAACACACTTAAACACTCACTAAAACTCCTTAAATCCATGGTCCAATACTTACTCAACTTCTTGCTCAAATTCTACAAATTTCCATTCTCATTTCCACACTTTGCACACTTGTGTATTCCTACACTTCTCTTTGCATTTTAGCACTTTGTTCTAACTTCATTTTACCATTCCAATTCCTTCACAAGCAACTACACCATCTATACCCAAGTCCAACATTCATTTCACCAACTCTTGTACACTAATTTTTCCTAGTTTCTCCAATGCAATTCAACACCTCTTGCTACAGATTTTATACCCTTTCATTCTTATACTATAACCACCATTCCATAGTTACTAAACATCTCTACTAACTCCAATACACACCTTGGTTCTCCCATTCACCAAGTCATCCATAAATGCACATATTCCTACCAAAATTTTGCCATAGTTTACATACAATTCTAACTTATCCACATATATCCTTTCTTACCAAATTCATTCCTAAACTAGCCACACCCATACAAGGGTCCTACCAGCACTCAAATCAATACCAATTCACCAATACTTCCTCAAACAACAATATCAATACACATACACAATTCTTTGGCTCTAAGGCCTACAATTCAAATACTAGCTCACAAATACTCAAACTTCCATAAACTTACACTACTAATACAATATTTTGGGTTCTTTAATTAGTTTACCCATTCCCATTACTCTAATGCATTAAAATTTAGCATTAAGAAGGAGCTCTTACCTTAAGCTCTTAATTCCTTCTTTCCTTTTTTCCAATTCTCCTCCTTCTCTCTTTCTTGCACAAAATCGGTCAAGTGGGAAATGGAGTTGCCAAACTCCATTCCCATCACCTAATGAACACACAAATAAGTGTAATTAAAATACTAACCCTTAAATTATCTTTAAAGCTTTAAGGTATATTTTAGGATTTAGAAATGCATTACCTTGCAAGTATGTAGAAGGAGTGTAGAATACCAACAAGAGTAAGATTTCCACTCCCCAAGGATGCCAAAACCGGCTGGTCAAACAAGGTAGAAGAACTCAAGACTTAGAAATTTCTATTTTGCACATAAGGGCTAAAAATGCTAGTATTTTCGGATTTCTTTTTACCTTAGACCAACAAGGTGAAGAAGAGGCTTCTAATGGTGGTCTTCATCTTCAAAACCAAGAACACCCATGGAGGTGAAGTTGGTTGTTTTCGAATTTGGAAAAGAGAGAAGTGTTCTCCTTGATGAGAGGAAGACAATGGTACAAATTTTGTAATTTTTGGTGGAGGTTTGAGTAGTTAACAAAGGAGAGAAGTGGGAGGTTGTATGGGGTGTTCAAAATCGCCATTGTAAGAGCTTGGGAGGAAGAAGAAAAATCAGAGAGTGAGGGGAGCATACGGTGGGGATGTGAGGAAATAGGAGAGAGAATGACTAAAGTAAGTTAGGTGTACTTTTTACTTTTTACTTTTGTCTTTTATAAATTAGAGACAACTAAGAGAATGAGAGGGGGAGATGGAGCCGGCCACACACAGCCCTCTCACAGCTTTTAATTTTTTTTTTCTTAAAAGTGGACACATTACTTTAGCCTATTTACACTTACACCCCACAACTTCCCATTTTTGACAGTTTTACTAACCGGAACCTGTTTTCCGGAATTTTCTCGTTTAATTAATTTTATTGGTTATTAAGCTTCCATTAATGCTTAATAATAGTTATTTAATGATTTATAATTTTTACGGGTTCGTTTGACCACTTAAAGTCATGTTTTCGAGTTTTCTCGAAAAACGTGCGCTAAAGCTCTATTAGCGTTTAAATACATTAGTTGGATCTGTTTTCTTCGGGAGTTGTTCCCATATATTATTTAGGCCTTATTACGCCTTTGGAATCCATATAATACTCTAACCGAGGTCTCATACCTCCTATGGTTATTTAACGCTTATTTAGCGTTTTTCACTTTTTAAGCGTTTCTTTATTTTTAAGTTCGGGGTATTTCAATCTACCCCCCTTAAGAAACTTTGTCCTCAAAGTTGTTCAAGGTTATAGAATTACTATACTTACTCATTCATACATGTCTAATGCCAAAGTCATACATTCTTCCTCCTTACAATTCCCCAAATCCATTACTCAAGGTCTCTACATACCATACCATACAAATGTACAACAATTACTCCAATCCGCATTACATCCAACCCTCTGGTTTTTTGAAATACCCCAAACTTTGGTATGTTGATTAAATGTTAAACTATGGTATTTAAAGGCTAAAAAGTGCCTTAGAAACATAAATGAACCATTTAAACTATGGTAAAACACAATAAAAACTAAGACACGGTTTGAGCAAAAACATGCTCTAAGCTTGGAGTGAACTTGGTTAGGACCCAAAGAGCCTACCAAGACTTGATAATATTTAATTATGACTTTATAAGGCTAATTAAGTCCTTAGGAAACTTTGGTAGACAATGAAACCAAACAAAACACAAATAAATACCTTAAAGTCAATAAGAGCAAAAATGTGCTCTAAGCTTGGGATAAATTTGTAAAAGACCTAATGGTCATACCTACACCTTATAAATATGTTAATGAACATATTAAATCATTTACCAAAGAAAACCAAGCTTGAAAACAAGTGAAAACACAAAATGTGCTTTAAGGAGTCTTAAAGCACGTTTTTGAAAAATTGTCTTGTAAATGAGTTTTGAATGGCTAAATGTCCATCATTACTCTTTAATTAACATGTGTACTATATAGTATCACATTTGGGTGGCTATATCAATGGGAAATCAAAAATTTCACAACAATGTGCCTTGTTTTCATGAATAGTAACTTTTATAAGTTAGTTTGTAACATATGTTATCATAAGTAATTAAATTGGCAAATAAAGTCTAAAATACCCCTTGCTACTATTTGGGGCCGGTTTTCTCATAAGGGAATGAGTCATCCCTTTGTTAAATTGATAAGATAGAAATTGATAAAGTAAAACACTATTTACTTTACTTAAATATCTAAACTAACAAAACTTATCTTCATTCTCCTTTCCTTCTTCATTTCCCACGGTTACAAGGCTTCCTCAACCTCTCTTCTTTCTTCCATTCACGGTTTGGAATAGTGCTCACCAAAGCTCCACCTTCCATTGGCAATAATTCTTAGCTCACTTAACCAAATCAAGAACAAACACCACCATTCTCTTCCTCTCATCAAGCTCTTCATTCCTACCTTCTCAAAACTTCAAGACCACCATTTCGGTGCCATGGAGTTCCACCATTGAAGGAGCTTGAGCTTATATTTTCACATATTATTGTTCTCCTTTGCTTCAAGGTGAGGAAACTCAAAGAAAAATGGCATTTCCTTCATGTTTGTGTGATGTCCGAAAATCACCATTAATGGTGCTCATGTGTTGCTTTGTTCTAGCTCCATTTGAATCCTTCAAGGACTTGGTGGAGTCCTCTCTTGGTATATATTCAAACTCCCTTCAAAGATCAAGGTAAAACAACTACATTAATGTTTTTGAAATAATGTAAACCTAGGGTTTACAATGAGATGAAGCATAAAGCTTATATACTCATTTCAATATTGGTATATTGTTTAGTAGTTGACAAGGAAAGAAATGCCTTACCGGTTTTAAGAAGAAACAAGAAAGAAGTTTGAGTGGGAAAGAGGTAAATATGCTATCTCAATGTGGTTTAATGCCTTAGGAGAAATAAGCTTATAATGCTTGTTAAAACTACCTAAAGAGCAAATGGTGAATGACCTAGTAAAGTGTTCTCAAGGAGACTAGTAAAAGAACATATGTATTGGTGTATGTATATGCAGGTCAAAGGCTTATATATTGTGGAAATTCAGTGTTTAAGGATTATGCAATTTAAGGGCCTAAGAGTGACGCCACTTAAGAGGCGGACAACTCTAATGTAACCGCGAGGCGGACAAGAAGAGAGAAGACCGCGAGGCGGACACAACAGAGGAGACCGCTCCTTATCTAGCGGACACGGCTAAGTGTCCAAAAATTAACGGGTTATCTTCTAGCCGACTCGTTCTGCAACTTGAGAAGGCGCCTACCAGAAATCACGCCCGCGTTTCAGCTTTGTCCCCTGCGCAATCAATAGCTGCAATCAATGGGGAGCTGCAATCATCGAGCTCAATCAGTGAGCTAATGAGCTGCTGCTGTTCTTCTTCTTCTATAAATACGAGCTTCATTCCTCCTTACTGAGTGTCCTTCCGGAGGCTCCTTCCGTGGTTCCTCTGGAGTTCCAACTCACGCACCATCTCATTTCTCTCCTTCCGCCTTCTCCATTTTATTTATTTTACAGTCCACCAAATCCACCTCTAGCCTACATACACAAAATAGCAGAGCGAGACGGAGTGATTACGGATGATTTCTATCATTCTTGTTTCTGTTATTCTATTTAATATGTTAGGCTAGTTTACGTTCGCTTTGGGAATAATTATTATGTTCTGTATTAATTATGCAATGTTTTTACTGGTTTTAATTTAATGAAGTTTGTTACGCTTAAAGCTCATCTCTCGCCTTTTTAATAAATGTCATGAGTTTATTAAATTGCTTGCTAAGTCTATTTTGATCAGACCAGGTGATAAATAGATAGGTTGATTAAGCCGTAAATCTGGAGAAAGCTCTATTATGATTTAATGAGTTAGTATTTTCAGATGCAATTATATTTCCTGGAATTTAATGTCCGTTTACATAAGAGTGCTCGAACCTTGATTAGACCGGCATTTCTGGTAAACGAGTTCTTATGAGGCTATGACTTAGTCCTTAGGATAATTTAAGGAATTTTGCCAAACAATTATAATTAAACCAGTAGGAATAGCATGAAAGAGCAGATAATATTAATCTGAACCAGAGTCCCGTTTAGTTAATTTGCTTACTTAGTTAATTTTATTAACTGTTTTTATTTATATTTAACAAGTCAATTAATCCCCCCTCTTGTGACACGCTTAGGTACTATAATATGTACATTAGTCCCGTGGTTCGATATCCGGTCGCTTACATTTCACTATACTACTGCGACCGGGATTTGTTTGCAGCCCGACGTTTATTTTGGGTTTTAATTTCTTTTCTTTAATTTAATTACACCACTTAAACCACTCACATATAACGTCTGCAAAATGGCGCCGTTGCCGGGGACTAGATTTATTCTAGTTCCTAAGCTCCGGATTATTCACCTGTTTAATATATATTTTGTTCTCTTAAATATGTTAATAATATTTCTATATTATTTTCGTTTATTGTTAATATTAATTATCTACTATATTTTGTTAATATTACTCCTCTAATAATCTGTTAATATTAAATTGGACATTTGGACAAATTGGACACCTGACTTTGGCCATCTAACTCCGGACATCTAACTTCTGATATCTAACTTCTAACTCTTATTAACATTTAATTTCCATTGTCTCTAACATTTTATTTCCATTGTCCTAACATTTAATTTCCATTGTCCTTAACATTTAATTTAATGTAATTAACCCGCTAACTTATAATTTTTGTAATCTAACTACTAATTATTATTTTATGTGTACTAATGTTTATCTGTTTATTTGTAGCTCGTATGTTACAAGTTAAATCGAAAAAAAAAAAAAACGAAACAGGGGTTGTCCGCAAGGACAACCGCCCCGTTTGCTCGCGGTCGCCCCACTCTTGACCGCCACTTAACTCGCGGACGCTACACACGCGACCGCCTCGCGGTCGACTCACTCTTGTCCGCCAGATAACGCGCGGACGCCACACAAGAGACCGCCTCGCGGTCGTGCTTCAGAATAGAAAAAAAAAAGCTCCGAAGCGCTGTTTTTCAAGAATCGTTCTTCCCCAATTCATTTCGAAATCGAGCAAACCCGACGGCGAGAAGAACGAACAGGCCCGCAACTCCCCCCTCTTCAATTTGCCATCTCTTCTTCATTCACAAATCTTGCAAGGTTAGTACCGAAATCTTCGTTTTTCAATTCTCTACGTTTCTATAGCTTCAAATCTGTAAATGATGAACTACATTAGGAGAAATTAAGGACTGAAGTTTCGAATCCCTAATTCCTAATTCGAAAATTTCGAACTCTAATTGCTAATTTGTCTCGAATTTGTCCTATTTTCATAATCTACATATACAAGGTTAAATCTTCACATTACACTTAGATTGGGTGTTTTTGTTGAATTCGAAAATTGATGTGTGCTAATTACGAAAATTTGTTAAAACTAGCATTTTCAGTTTTATTTAGCCTTGATTATTAAACGAGTATAGATTATGATTATAGGTTATTATTATAGATTTGATTGATGACGGTATAAATACCTTGATTCTGACTGAATTTTTGTGGAGAAACGAAGAATTTTAGGGGAGACTCTGTCGAATTTTCGACAGAATTTGTGTTGTATAATTATTCTGTTTATGTTTTATTATTTGTTCATCTTGTTTTCTATTTTTTTAATTTACGGAGTTGTTTATGTTAAATGCTAATGTTCTGTTTGATATTAATTTATGTGTTGTTATTAACATTTTCGTTGTTATTAATTGTTAATTTTTATGTTTTCTTGATTGATTTTTATGCTGTTTTTGTTTATTAATTTTATGTTATTATTGTCTAGTAATTTTCATGTTATTATTACTTGTTTATATTTTAACGTTATGCTGTTAATGTTGTTTGCTTTTAATTTTAAATATATATTAGTATGCCTCGTATTCGTGGTGGCGACTGCCCTGGAGCATCATCTTCTTCTGCACCTCGTCTTCTGGACGATGGTTTTGTCTCAGTAGAGGCTCGTGCCTGGTTCGATCAGGGCAAGGACTTTATCATAGAGAGGAAAATTGAGCCGGCAGTGCTAGCGGCTGCAGGGGTGGATACTATATTTGCCAGGCTAGGACTTTCAGAGGTCCTAAAGTTAGGAGAGGGAGTCTTTGCTCCGGACTTAGCTCGAGAGTTTTATGCTAATGCCCGGGCAGGCGATATGAGCATTACTTCGTATATACGTCACCCCGTGGAGATCACACCCTCGACTTTCACTTCTCTCCTGCACATCCCGGATGGTCCTGGTGATATCCGAGGATTCACAGAGGAGTACCTGCAGAGGTCGAAGTCCAGGTGGCTTCAGGCTGTAGGACGGAGGACCCGACGTAGAGGGGAGGAGGAGAAGGATGTCCTCCCGTTTGCTAGCTTCCCGACGCTGACTCAGAGGCTTCTCCTGGAGATCCTCAGTCATCAGATTCGCCCATCTGGGGCGCATGATGCTTCTGATGAGGATTGTGCCTTACTGGACTATTTCCTAGGTCCATTTCCACCCGCTCAGCGCCTCTCCTTCAGCCACGTCATGTTCGGCCAGCTCCATAAGGTGGTCTCTTACATGAGGACGAAGAAGAAGAAGATCACTCCCATTTTTCCCTTCTTCCTCAGTCTCCACATTATCGGTACTGTCCCATTCCCAGCAGGGTTCAGGGAGACTTTAGATCTTCGTCCAGCGAAGCGCTCAGTGTCACTGCTGACTGTGCGGAGCTGGGGCTTTTGCGCTCAGATGACGGTACTTGGGTTAGGAGTGCCACTGCTCGGTCTTCCACTGCATCTTCCACAGCAGCGGGGACCTCTACTGGAGCTACACACTCAGCCGATCCTGACCCACCGTCCGCACAGGGAGAGGAGCCTTATAGGCCGACTACTGATATGATGCAGACCCCTGCTCCTGTACCTACTCGACGATCTACAGGCTCAGTTCCAGACCTTCCATCAGATGCAGCAGCAGATGCATCAGAGGTTTGAGAGCTTTGAGCAGACTCAGCAGAGGATGCTAGCTGAGCAGTCACAGATGATGCAGCGCTGGATCGGAGTGACGAGTTGTATCACGAGTGGTACAGCGCTTAGACCAGGGTGACCAGTTGCAGGCACAGACCGCTCAGCTCATGCAGCGTCTCCTCGATCAGTCAGGCCAGGGACCAGCACAGCCTCCACCACCACCACAGTGATTATTTATTGTTATCTTTATTTTTATTTTGATTTTCTCTGACTTTTTTGTAGACTATTACTGTTTAAACCTTGTGCTAACATTTGATATATTCAGGAAGGTAACAGTGTGGTACTTTATATTTTTTATTTTATGAATTTTTATTTATGTTTTTCATTTAATGATTTTCTTTTGGTTCATTTGGAGTTCTGCTGGCTATATATGATTTTCTTTTCAGAACAAATTCGATGTCAAATATATAGCTGAACTCACCTTTGGAAAGCAACCTCAGTTGCTTTGGAATTTCAATATCTTCGGTTGAACACTTGCGCAACTCAAGTGTGAGGAACGTCTCACCCCTGTCAAAGCTCTAAGTGTGAGGAAGGATACCTTCCTCAATCTACGATACAAGGGGAGTTTCAATTCTCATTTATTATATTAATGTTCAACCTTTATTTAATCCTTTATGAGTCTGTCATAATTTGAAAGGTCATTTTCTTGATTTTAATTCTGAACAATGAGGACATTGCTCCTCTTAAGTGTGAGGAAGGAAGACCTTTCCCTGAAATTATGACAGTAGTTCGATAATGCCACACTCACTTTTTGCTACTCTAAACTGCCTATATAAAAAATTTGATAAAAATGAGGTAAAATAATTGTAGAAGTGTCTGAAATTATGTCAAGTGACAACTGAAAGGTAGTTTTATTTCAAGGAGTTTGTATAAAATTATTTTCCATCAAAATACTCTATTTTTCGCTCAAAAAATGATAGATCTGCTAGTTGTAAAAATCAATTTAGTTTAGCTTGGGATTATGGAAATATGTGGAAAGTCAAGGAAAGAAAAGGATAAAGACAAGGTACTCCGCTGTTTATGAATTTTTCTAACCAAAACAGGCCTCGTCTATCTGGTTATTAAGTTCTTTGGGGTGCTTTATCACCTATCTACCTAAGGTCTCGTGACCTGGGATAGAAGACCCAACACCGCTACAAGGATAGAGAGAAAAGTCTGGGGTACAGAAAAATAATGCAATTTAAAAAATTTATTATATAAATAATATGTGCTTTGTCTATACAATTTGCACATTCAAAAAAAAAGTGTAAATAAATAAATTGCAATTTATATTTATAAATATGAGTACGTGGTGTTGAAAGGTATTGCGGAATAAGGCATTACTTCACACCCCTTGTCATCCCGGGTTAGTGAATGAAATTGGTTGGAAATCCCAGGTTAATCTAACTTGTTTTCTACAGTAAAATTTTCTATGCTTTTATTAAATGGTTCTTTTTCACTGTTTGCTAAAACCTACTTCTAAGAGCAGAATTATTCTTTCGATTGTCACTTTGTCTAAATTCCCTTCTACACTTATTTAATCTTGTTTTATTATTAAGGCTTAGAGATAATTATATTCCTTATTTGCTTGAGGACAAGCAAAAGTCAAGTGTGAGGAAGTTTGATAAGTGCAAAACATATAGACTTTTTAGGGTTTAATCATCTTATTAATTGCAGTATTTTTAGTAATGTTTCGCACTTATCTAGGGTTTTTCCTATAATTATGTTGTTATATTAACTAATGTATTATATGTGTTAAAATGTAGGAGAAATACCAATTAAACACAAACATTATAAAGGATTAAAAGAGGAACCGCCACATAACAAGGCGGACGAGACACAGGAGGAGAAACAAGAGGCGACCGCCTCCTTAAGAGGCGGACAACTCTAATGCAACCGCGAGGCGGTTGAGATAGAGAGTACCGCCACTTAAGAGGCGGACAACTCAGACGCAACCGCGAGGCGGTTGAGACAGAGATGACCGCCACTTAAGAGGCGGACAACTCTAATGTAACCGCGAGGCGGACAAGAAGAGAGAAGACCGCGAGGCGGACACAACAGAGGAGACCGCTCCTTATCTAGCGGACACGGCTAAGTGTCCAAAAATTAACGGGTTATCTTCTAGCCGACTCGTTCTGCAACTTGAGAAGGCGCCTACCAGAAATCACGCCCGCGTTTCAGCTTTGTCCCCTGCGCAATCAATAGCTGCAATCAATGGGGAGCTGCAATCATCGAGCTCAATCAGTGAGCTAATGAGCTGCTGCTGTTCTTCTTCTTCTATAAATACGAGCTTCATTCCTCCTTACTGAGTGTCCTTCCGGAGGCTCCTTCCGTGGTTCCTCTGGAGTTCCAACTCACGCACCATCTCATTTCTCTCCTTCCGCCTTCTCCATTTTTATTTATTTTACAGTCCACTAAATCCACCTCTAGCCTACGTATACAAAATAGCAGAGCGAGACGGAGTGATTACGGATGATTTCTATCATTCTTGTTTCTGTTATTCTATTTAATATGTTAGGCTAGTTTACTTTCGCTTTGGGAATAATTATTATGTTCTGTATTAGTTATGCAATGTTTTTACTGGTTTTAATTTAATGAAGTTTGTTACGTTTAAAGCTCATCTCTCGCCTTTTTAATAAATGTCATGAGTTTATTAAATTGCTTGCTAAGTCTATTTTGATCAGACCAGGTGATAAATAGATAGGTTGATTAAGCCGTAAATCTGGAGAAAGCTCTATTATGATTTAATGAGTTAGTATTTTCAGATGCAATTATATTTCCTGGAATTTAATGTCCGTTTACATAAGAGTGCTCGAACCTTGATTAGACCGGGCATTTCTGGTAAACGAGTTCTTATGAGGCTATGACTTAGTCCTTAGGATAATTTAAGGAATTTTGCCAAACAATTATAATTAAACCAGTAGGAATAGCATGAAAGAGCAGATAATATTAATCTGAACCAGAGTCCCGTTTAGTTAATTTGCTTACTTAGTTAATTTTATTAACTGTTTTTATTTATATTTAACAAGTCAATTAATCCCCCCTCCGTGACACGCTTAGGTACTATAATATGTACATTAGTCCCGTGGTTCGATATCCGGTCGCTTACATTTCACTATACTACTGCGACCGGGATTTGTTTGCAGCCCGACGTTTATTTTGGGTTTTAATTTCTTTTCTTTAATTTTAATTACACCACTTAAACCACTCACAATATAACGTCTGCATCAACCTTGACCATATGGTAGGTTTTGACCAAATTAAATAGGCTAGATAACTTATTTAAGGTTTTATAATAAGTTATGTACTTAATTGTAACAACTTTATAACATATGTGGTATATATGTTATTACCGAAAATAAAGGGTGTATAATGGTATTATAAACACCCATGGGCTATTAGGAATTTTTAGGAATTTATTGGGTTAATTTTTTTGGAATTAAAATAAACTATATATGTATAATATATAGTTATTATGTCATTATGACACTTTGGAGATATATGTGGTGGTATAGTAAATACCGAAAGTATATGGGTTAATAAGGTAATTATAACCCTTTGGTAAAATTTGGTGATTTTTAGAATTATATAAGGGTATTTATTGAGATATATGTATAAAATAGTTTTAATGAATTATTAAACTATATGTTATAAATTGGGCCAAATGGCAATTATAGAACATATATGGGCCTGTTCGGAATTTTACAAAATATAACCATAGGTTATACCCTTTTTATAAGTTAGAAATGTTATATTAAATGGTATATATAACATGGTATAAATAATGGGGTGATTTTGTAAATAAAGGAAACTATGGTTTATAGAATAAGGTTTATATATGTGCCTATGCGGCAATATATAATAGTTTTGTATAAAAACTATAGGTTATGAATTAAAGGGAATAAAATATCATAATATAATATTAGTATATGGTATAACATTACATAATGTCATGTGGTCAAAATAGAATTTAAATAAATTCAAGGGCTGTACCGAAATATTAATAAGAGTTGGAAAATGGATTTTAGACTATGGTCTACTATGTTATAAATGTTATAACAATTATATGGTATAAAGGTGGTTTTAATGGAATTAAAATAAGTAAGGATATTCACATTAAGTAATGTGACAAACTATAAATAAATAGGATTTATAAACTAAGGTATTTGTTGATTAAACCTTGGGAGTTGTAAAGATACAACATAAATGTTACATAATATTAGGATAGTAATCTTAATGTAAGTTGTATAATATAGTACAACTAAAGGGGAATAATCATCTAATAAAATGACAAAAATGTAACATATAATATAAGAGTTTATAACTCATGGAACTTACCTATGTGGTAAATATATACGTACACAAGAAAAATGTATATGAGGATGTATATAGTTCAAAGTATTTTACAGATGAATTATACTACATTAAATGGGGAAAAACTAACCTTAGGAAAATAAATACTAAGGTAAAATGTATGATATATGATTAAGGATTATACATGCGAATATAGAAACAAACTATATAATATACAAGGGTATATTAAGTTACATGCGATAATAAACGTTTAAAGTTAAGTATATTAATATACTCGACGTAGTCACGCATGAAATATGACGTTTCTCCAAATTCCGAGTTAAGCCGAAAACCCGACAAACGTTGACAGTTAATAACGGGGGATTAACCGGGAGGTAGTAGCGACGGTCCGGGGTACCGTAGAGTTCAGTTGTTATATGGGATTCTAATCAGTAGCGTTATGTATTGTTAGACTGCTAGAGACGACACGAGGAGCATCGGATCTAGCTGAATCATACTCCACCGTAATACTTTCAGGGTGAACGGTATGTTATTTATGTGGCTTGATTGTCTCTGAGGATTTCCTCAGTTCAGACATTGTGTGAAAATCTGTGATAAGATTGAATGTCTGTTTGGGTGAATTAATATGCTTGAGTTGCGTATTAATGCTGCTTTATTATTATTACTGTTGTACGATAACAGTACCGTTCGTATATATGAACATATTATAAAACGAACTAGCGGCAATGATGCTATCTTATATGTGTAATATAAGGAACGTAAGTAAAACATTGTAGCATTAGGATAATAAGATATATAAAATATCTGAGACTTATATACGGAGCATTGGCCTCTTTAACGCCGCTCTCGTATCTAGCACTGGATCCCGAGTCGACATACTCAGGATTGGACTACGACCTTAGTCTGCTGTCCTAATAAAAAAAAGGTAAAACGATGCGTTGGTATAGATAAGTTTATCAAGAGGACGTGGCTCTTGCTGTGAACTGTGATCCATTAACGATACTAGGATACCGTGTGGTAACCGTAAGTATCTGGATAAATTTCCAACGAACTACAGATTGTTCGTAGGACGGAGACTCTACCGCTGGAGTGGCTATTGCCGTGGGTGACCCGCCATAAGAGATGGGTAACTTAGAGACACGTCGTTCTAACGAGACGTTGTCTTTAGGCATGACTGAACAAATACGGAAGACTATATTAGCTCATACATTAGGCGAACATTAGCTGGGCTTGTACGCCAAAGATGGGAAAGTATACTTGTTTATAATTCTCGTTGTTTCGCCTTGTTGCTCAGTGGTTATGCTTTGTAATTATATGTGGTATGTTGGTGGATTGTTTGAACGAGCCATTGTGCTCATATTGTGATTGGTGAACTGGTTGAGTCGAGTCGCTGTACTCATGTGTAGGCTATGGTGGGTTGTTTGGTCGAGTGAGTCGCCGAACTCAATTATGAACTATTAAGTGTTTGTTGGAATGGAGTCTCTGTACTCATATAAGCGTTGTAACGCTTTCAGTAGTTTATTACGATGCGATGTGTGAAGCCGGGGGCTTGTTTGTTATTTGAGTTTACTGCAATATATATTGTTGCTTTACAGTTTTATATTAAACTACTTGCATGAAAATGAATTGCATGCTCTTGACCAATTAACTGAGGGTCTGAGGGGACATGACGGTCATGTAGTAGCATACTCAGCAGGGGCTGATTCCATACCACAAACAACCATTTTTGTAGGTATGTAGCTTCCGGTGTCGGCAAAGAGAGGGACACGCTGGGTAGTTTAATTATAGTTGTTTAAAATATGCACTGTTGCATTTTGATACGACTTAGAAACGTGTATAGGATTGGGATACTTAGAATGCTCACTGTGAATGTATTTTATATTGGTTTGGGAAGGATAGATCTATCTCTTGTTGTCACTGTGGGAAATTGTTTCGTATTTAAGAATATATCAGGAGGCACGTTATTACTCGTATGGGCGAGTAAGAACGGTAACACCAGTAGTTCAATTGTTGAGATTACCGCTGCGATTATATTGTTAAGTAAGATGATTAGGAGCCGATTGGAGTAGGGGTGTTACATATACCATCTTTTATTAACCTTAAACACACCTAAAACCTTATAAATTCCTTATAATACTTATAAACTCTTTATAAATTGTAAACTTAATTCTACAATTATTTTCTCATCATCTAAACTCTCAAAAATTCCATATTGACCTCATATTTTTCAGTAATCACCATTAGGTACTAAAACTTCTTAAATTTTACATATTACTCTTAATTACTCTAATTCCTTTAATTTAACTAAGTTAGATATTTTTTTCTAACTTAATTACACTCCCTTAATTTTCGGCCATCATATAAATTAGAGTATATTAATTTTTCTTGTATATTATGATAGCTTATATTGTAGCTTATATCATAAGGAGTATAAATCTAATTTAAGATTTACAAAATATTAACATTTAATGTGTCAAAAATTAAATAACACCTAATAGATTCGGCAATAATAAACAAGGTAAACAATAGGTTAGATCATATATAGATCAACAATTAGAACCTTGAAATAGGTAGTTGTAGGATTTACCTTGTATATTAACCTTTAGCTTAATATTTAAGCTTGATTTCCTTAGAAATTTTGACAGTAAATCCCATTATGCGATTCTCCATGGAATTCACACTGAGTTCCTCATCACATAGTACCTACCACTAGCTTATTGCCCAGTCTGTTTAACATCGCTTACCTTGCATCTCCACTGGGTTTAACTCATAACTGGTCTTATCTGCCACATTATTACTCAATAACATTGATACAACGGTAGCCAGCTGCGAACCGTGCTCTTGCTCATTGCATAACAATAACTTACATGGTATTTACTGTCACATTAACTTCCACACCTATACTTATATTATTCACATTATGGTTCGTCATTCATTTGGATGACTACCGAATGCTCCTTGAGCATTGATCATTCGAGTCACAAGCCGGCATTATTCAGCTCGGTACTTCACTTTATACACACATATTGCTAAACTAACTGCTCTCAAATAATAATAATATTGTCCATCCTTAACATATTTCTTGAGCTTGGTTCACATAACTACCGCTCCAGCGGTTTCACAGCATCGAGAGGTATCCCCACTCTTAATGTAGTGGTTCGTTTACCACTCTATTCACTTATACAACATAAACTTCTGCAATCAATCTAATTTACATAACACATTTTATTTGTTGCCTATAAGCCTTATTTGCCTTGAGCTGCGCTCATTGTAGGCTGTCCACACACATGTACTTCTCTGTACAACATTACATGGTTTGGATGTTATATTGAGCTCTATGACAAGGTCGTTGCATTCCGTCTCCTTTCATGGAATGCCCCTTAGGATTGTCAGTCCGTCTCCTGACTACTTATGTCTAAACTGGGTGTTAGTTTCAACCCTTGTGTTTCTGTCACGTTATTTCGTGCTACAATTGTTGATGCGAACACCCTTTAAGGATTGCTCCTGGGTGTTGCTAAGTCATGCCATTACATCTGGTTCGCACTTATTGGTATATTCAGTTAGTCACGCCGTTTGCGTTCTTAACTGGCTTATTATCTCCTTCTGTGAAGATCAACATTTCCTGGTAGTGTAGGTACTCATTCTGGGAGTTTCATCCCGTTCATTGCACACTAATGTGTCCACATTAGGCATCTGCCTTGCCACACACAGGCTGGGTCTCCATTCCAGCTATCATATTTATCCCTGAGGATCCTTAAGACATATACGATGTCTTTATATTACAGTTAGTGCACTTCGCACCTCCTGACTCTTAAACATTTCCTTAAAAGGAATTTACTAATTCCTTTAGTCTCGTTAACTTAACTGAGTTCCTTTACTTCAACCATTCCTTGTAATGCTTAGCTCTTGTTGACTTACACTGCTGACCGTAGTACGGAGTCGACTACCTCCCGTGTTCCGGACTCTACTTGTATACATATGTGGGGTACCCTACTGATACATTACTACTTACCCAACTAACCCATAAGTAGGTCTGTCAGGCCCACAAGCTCCTATCGGAGTGCGGTCGTCCCACAATTCAGTTGGTACACTCGTAGTGTCCGTCACACGCCTAGGTGAAGTATTCTGTTGTCAACTCCCTTATATTGTCCCGTGACAATATTCATTCCATGCTTCCCGAACTTAATCGAGGGAAAGTTTATCCATTGTTGAATTCTTATCAACTGCCCTTGGTTTTACTGGTTTGGTTTAGAAGAAGGTTAGAAAGAAGTATTGGTTTGAAAGAAAATTTGGTTTTGAAAAGAAAAGAGTTTGAATAAATCTGGGTTTGAAAGAAAATTTTCATGGTTTCACAACATCTTCTTACCTTAACCAAGTCTAGCTTCTTGCTGACTGGTGTACTTACAATTACAGAGGTTAGGCTAACAGGCCCTTCCACTGTTATGACGATCACATTTAACTTTATGGTACTTTACCAAGTACTTTGTAGTGGTTATAAATTTCCCGAACAGCCCTGTTATAGCAGCACTTGCTATGGCAAGTGCGCCATGCTAACTGGCTATCGGTTCAACACATACCGGTTGTGGTATTGTTCTTACCCGCACTATCATCAGTGGCCTTGTTGGCCCTCACTGACCTTACTGTCTTGATAATAACTCCTCTAGGTGACTTCTCACTATCTTCACATGATGATCATCAACTAGGGTGTTTCCCATTCTGGGAGACCCCTTTTACTTAGTATTGTATCCTCTTTGTAGCCCGTTCCACGTATTTGTCGTGGTTGCTGAGACTTGTCTCTTGTTGGGCACTACGTTGTAGTTCCCTTGTCGGTTGGTATACCGTTGGTGTATTATTTAACAACTGTGGTTCCGTAGACACTTGTCTCGGGGTTCATCAATCCACTTCTTGCCTGTTGCACGATTAGTGCGTTGCAAGCTGATTATTCTCGACTGCTCGGCATGTCGACCCAGGTTGCCGGAAATTCTATTCTCTTGTACACAGATTCTTCACTCTTCGCTATTTAATGCGGTTAACATTGTTCAGATGGAAACCGTCTCCGGGATTCCCAGTTTTCGGGATCTACCGTATGACAGGTTCTCCCGTACTCTAAAGGTATTTAATAACAGCCAGATCGGGTATTCCCGAGTAAGAGTGGACTTCCATCTCTCTGGCGTTGTTTCCCCAAGTTACATAACAGGGATTGTGGAGGCGGGATGGATATTGTAAGTTTCCAGTACACACTGGTAATACCTAACTAGCGTATCTCTCACGCTATCACTCAACCCTTAACCCAAAGTACTAAAATCCTAACTCGGTACTTCCTAAGCTCGGTAATTCAGTCATCAGAGCGATACTTCACTCTGATACCACTTTTTGTAACACCCCATCCAACATTATACACATAACAACATTCTGCAGCGGAAAGTACACTACTTCACATAACTTAACTCGTTGGTGTTACACGCCGTTAACCACCCACGTGGCTAACAAGGCTATTACATTTACATTGTACCGGTCTGATGGACTAGATTCCCGAGCAACTGTACATTACTATACCTTTTCATTAACAACAAACAACATACATAAGCCTTCCAACTGTACCGAGTATTTACAAATTGATGCCGATAACAGTTTCGGTCTTACTACACCTACTGTATATATATAACTTAAATGATTTCCCATGTACAACGACTACCCCGTCCTACTCTCGAACGGCTTCCAACTCTTGTACCTGAAATAGGAAAAGAAGAGAAAGTGTGGCCCCCAAGGGGCTCAACACCTTTGCTGGTATGGTAATCCCACAGCCCACATGCTACCGGGCCACGCACAACTAATTGTCGTCTTAGCATGCGATTGATTATATTTAAATCATGCATGCAACTGTAAACACCAACACATAACATTTCGCCTCAATGGGCTTAACAAACGGATAATACATCCATACCTAGTAGGTCACTCATGGTATTAATTACCCCTAGAGTGTTTCTCCTCTAATGGAGCTACTTCCTTAATAGACGACAACCACCCACTATTCGGGTTATCCTTAAACGCCTCTTATCACAAACTGGGATTCATATCCATGATCCACATACTTCACATTTTACAACGTATAACACATCACATAGCAACACGTAACAACACTTTCCACGTTTCGACGTGTACATAATAACATCGCAATAGATATTGCATCATAACGACAATACATACATAACGGGTACGGTTCCCTTTATGAACCGGCCTAAACATAGTCAGTTCACTTGTAGCCTAGAGAATGTTGCCAGTCTCATGATAAGCTCATTACATAACTCGTTACCGTCTCGTTAAATGAACGGATAACTTAACACAAGGCGTCTCGGATATAGTGATCCAAGCACACCGAACAAACATAACATAGTATGCCCCTGTGGCCCGACGTGAGTCAGTAATAGCCTTGGTTAAGCTAAACGGAAGGTTGGAAACCAAATTGGAAAACAACCATAACATACAGAGAGGATCGAACCTGATATGACAACGACCCCCATACTCACACGCGTGGCCGGAACAGACCGGACTCCTCACTTCCCCTGTTAGCACTTGTTAGAAGTTCAACATTGAACTTTATTAAACAATCACAAACATTGGGTTAAGTCTTGTTAGACACACACAAGAGGGGAGAGAGTCATACATTCACACACAAACATCACATAACTAACTCACGCATAGCCGTGGTTAGAACGTTCCTTAGGTCGGAAACGTATCACCGGATACCGTTCTCTTACGTTTATCTAATAGTGGTTAACTAGCCCTTCAAGCGCATTCGAGGTTACCGGTATCGGCACGTAAACATACAACAACAATAACGACTGTAAACTCGTTTCATGATTTATCTTATAACGTGGCAAACACACAGAAAAACACATTGGCATACAAGCCGGTGTAATCCGGTAGAACACAGGTTGCAAGAAAACCATACCTGTCACCGGAGTCCACTTTATCATGTCCACTTATGTTCCTCGAGCAATTCTCGAACCACTGATAACATTACATGTATTTTTATTAACATCGGGGTAACATGACTGTTTAAAGTCTAATGCTTATAACTTTCCCGTTAACTTAGTTACATAACTTTACATTTTAATTTGTTTTACTTTTACATTTTGATACAACTTTTTCCCTCACCAAATTGTCATTATAACTCACTTAACATGTCCTTAACAATCTTATAACATCATTACTTAGTAATCACCATTTTTAGGCAACTTTTCCCACCTTAAAACAAAGTTTTGGTCCATACAGTGGCCTGTCCGAACTTGTGTCCGGACTTCCCAAGTTCGGACACAAGTCGAGACTCAAAACTGAATACAGACGCCTGTCCGAACTTGTGTTCGGACTTCGGAAGTTCGGACATGGGTCGAGATGAAATTGAAAGAAGAAGCAGGTACGTCCGAACTTGTGTCCGGACTTCCCAAGGTCGGACACAAGTCGAGACTCTGAAAAATTTTACGCAACAGGCCTGTCCGAACGTCCATGTCCGGACGGATGTTCGGACAAGGCAAAACACTCATTTTCTAAGCCTTTAAGCACTTAACCAATTTCACCAAACTTCTCCTAAAGCCTCATAATGTTTCCTAACATCATTTGGTACACTCACACCCTCATACAACATCCATAAAACTCATTTTCTATCTCTTAATCACTTACTCATTTCATACCGAAATTCCTAACACTTATGATATTCTCCTTAGGTTTCTAAGTGGTGTTCCATACCTATGATAACCACTATGCCAATTATGTTTCCTCATCACTACAACATCATCTCCCAAGCATCTTTTGCATTCTAAATCCTCTAGAACATTGCCAAAACCCTTTTTACATCTTTAAACACCATAATGCATGCTTCTTCCACTAGTTGAACACTTAACCATTCTCAACACTTCCAAACTCACCAAAACTCTTTTTAAACACTTAGAACTTCTTATACATTATCTAAATTTTGACATGGGTTCTTCTAGCACATTTCTATACCCAAGCACATAGCTTTCACCATTAGACATTCAAGAACACCTAAAATCCACCAAGAGTATTCTCACACACAACACCTAGGTTTTCACCCTTTTACAACCAAAACACTTAATCATTTAATGCACATTCCTTACACACAAACATATTGTTTTTCCTCCTTTAACCATCCAAGACACTCATCTTCACAAAGAATGTTCTTTACACACCTCTAAATTCTCAAACTACACTACATCACAATAGTGCATAAACTTAAATTGCTTGTCACTTAGGCCCTTAAATAACATGGCTCTTAGGCCCTTAAATGCATAAACCTTAAACACTGAATTTCCACATAGTATATTGCCTTTAACCTGCAAATACACTCAACATCACATATGCCCCTTAATAGTTTCCTTGAGAGCATTTTCTAGGTCATTCACCTTTGTCTCCTTAGGTATTTTATTAAGCAAATCAAGCTCATTTTCAAGGCATTTAAACTACATTGAGATAGTTTGTTTACCCTTTTTTCCTCACAAACTTCTTTCTTGTTTCCTTGTAAAACCGGTAAGGATGTTTGGTTGTTTGTCAACTTCTAAACAAGGTACAAATAATAGAATGAGTATTCAAGCATTATGCTTCATCTCATTGTAAACCCTAGGCACATATATTGTCTTAACACATTAAGGTAATTGTTTTACCTTGGAATTGGAAGAGAGCTTGAATAAGCATCAAGAGAGGACTCCTCCATAGCCCTTGGAAGATTCAAATGAAGCTAAACAAGCAAGGTAAAGACACCATGGTGAGGTGAATTTTAGGACATCATACAAACATGGAGGAACATTATTTTTCTTTGAGATTCCTTACCTAGAAGCAAGGGAGAACAACAAGGTGTGAAAATATTAGCTCAAGCTCCTTCAATGGTGAATCTCCATGGCACCAAAATTGAGTTCTTGAAGATTTGAAAAGAGGGAAATGAAGAGCTTGATCTAACTAAGACAAATATGGTCTTAGAATTTGATTTGGAGCATGGAGTTGGATTTGGCAAGCATTCAAAGATGGATTTCTTGTGTGGAACCATAGCAAATCGTAAATGAAAGGGAGGAAGGGAGCTTGAAGACGTGAGAAATAAAGGAGGAAGGGAGAAATGAAGATAGGTTTTGCTTTTGGAAGATATTTATGTTATAAAGTAACTTTCTTCTTTTACTTACTTTTCCTTCCTTTCCTTAATTGATTTCTTTTACATGTTGGTGACTCACCATGATAAAAACCGGCCCCCATCTCTACTTAGGGGTATAATAGTATTTGTTGACCCATTTAATTACTTATAACAACATATGTTACAAACTAGCTTATTAAAGTTACTATTCACTAAAACAAGGCACATAGATGTGAAATTTTTGATTTCCCATTGATATAGACTTCCAAATGTGATACTATATAGTACACATGTTAATTAAGGAGTAATGATGGACATTTAGCCATTCAAAACTCATTTACAAGACAATTTTTCAAAAATGTGCTTTCAGACTCCTTAAAGCACATTTTGTGTTTTAACTTGTTTTCAAGCTTGGTTTTCTTTGGTAATTGATTTAATATGTTCATTAACATATTTATAAGGTATAGGTATGACCATTAGGTCTTATACAAATTTATCCCAAGCTTAGAGCACATTTTTGCTCTTATTGACTTTAAGGTATTTTCTTGTGTTTTTTTGGTTTAACTGTCTACCAAAGTTTCCTAAGGACTTAATTAGCCTTATTAAATCATAATTGAATATTATTAAGTCTTGGTAGGCTCTTTGGGTCCTAACCAAGTTCACTCATAGCTTAGAGCATGTTTTTGCTCAAACTGTCTCTTAGTGCTTTATTGCATTTACTATAGTTTAAATTGTTCACTGATGTCTCTAAGACACTTTTTAGCCTTTATATACCATAGTTTAATATTTAAACCACATGTCAAGGTTTGGGGTATTTCATTAGTATCCCATGCCAATCGGCTGTAACAAAACCAAAGAACAAGAAGTTTTCAAGAAGGCAATGTTTTACCTCGAGAATCAAAGGCACTTCTTTGTGGGTTTTCCTGAGAATCTGGGGCTCATGAGCTATATTGTAAAGCTCTTGAAGAGAGGATTCCAACGAGCTATCAAGCTTGTGATTTGGAGTTAGGACGAGAAAGTTATGATTTCTACAAGGCAAGGTGTTCTTTAAGGCTCAAAACTAAGAACATGGAGTTTTTTTGTGTTGTTTCTTCCTAAAGAGAGGATGAGCTACGAATTTGGGAGCTCTCATTTGACAGGTAAGAGTCTCATTAATGATTCACCAAGGGGACAAGATGATATGGCAATCCAAGGAAGTCTTGGTTGTTGAAATAGTAAAAATAAAGCATTTTTGTCCTTGGTGACTCACCATTGGAGGTCGGCAGCCTTAAGGCTCATTTGATCTTATTTTTTTTGTTTTACCTTGTATTTATGTAACATTTGATGAATTAAACTCGTTCATAATGACTTATACCAAGTGTTAAGTATTTACATAGCCAAAATGCCTTAAAACACCATTTTATGTGCTTCCGGGTTCACATTGATTATGCAATTTGTTTTGGCTAGTTTAAATGTGTTATTAGTATATTTACAACCTTTATAAACTTTTTTCATGAAATAGCATGTTGCTAATCGTAGACACCAAAAATTCTCACCCCATAAAGCAAAAAATCCTGAAATAATAAATAAAAGAGGGGTTGTCGCCTTTCTTTTTCGAAACATGTCAACGTGCGGGCCAAAATGAAGCCGTCATTTTATGACAATTTTTATTAAAAAAAATCAATTTTCAAAGCATCCGTTTCCAAACCCATCCCTTTTTGTTTACTCACTTATTTTACTATTTTATTCTTTGTATTTGATTATTTATTTGTCTTTTTGTTTTATAGTGTTCTTATTTTATCCTATTTTATGCCTTGTTTATCTCATCATATTTTATTGTTACTTTACTTGTGTTTTATTTATTAGTATTTACCTTTATTTTTATTTTATTTTCTTCTTTATTGTGTTCACTTTTATTTCTATTATTTTATGCATCCTTTTACAATTATTATGACATTCGTATACTTCGTTTTGTTGCTTATTTGATTAAATTTCTTTTCATACATTTTGCTTTATTTCATTACTTGTTTATCGTTACATGCACATATCTTATTCAGTTTTTTACTTTTATTACATTTGTTTTTAGTACTACTTCATTTTTATTATTTTGTTATTGTTATTACTATATTTACGTGTTTGTTTCTTTACATCAATTCTACTATTTCATAACCCTTTGAAAAGAAAACTGTTCATTCACACTAATAAAACATTTTGATTGCTCTGCGTTTTGTCCCATCAGTCCAAAGCAACAATGCATTTTGTTATTTGTTATTTTTATTTGTTGCAATCTTATTTCAAGTTCTACTGTCAGCCCAATCGGTTAGTGCATTCACTAATGACACCATTGGTCTTGTGTTCAAACCCAGATGTGGACATGTAGAGGGCCTTTTTCTTTTTTGCTTCCATATGGACCCCTCGGTCAAACCACAAAGCGATCTCGGTCAGGTCACAGCCCAGTCCGTCTTGACACCAAAATGCGTATCCATCATCTGGAAGCCCATCCCATCTCCTCTTCTCCATCCAAGCACTTTTAAACACCTAAACCCACTACCCAATCGACAGACATTGATCCAATCCGTTCCCATCATTCTCTTATAAAACTCCTGAAAACCCTACTGTAGAGACAGATCCCGAGACCAGCCGACAGACCACGTTTTTCTTTTGCCAAGGATATTCCATTTCTCGTTCTGTCTTCCTCCCTGTTTTGAAAAATCTGAATGTCATCTTGCTTCGAAAGCCATCACCAACAACACTACTCTCGCCGGCATTTTCTCTGCACCCCGCTACCACCCTCAAAAACGCCCAACTGCCCAAGAACCACCACCAGCACTACTTTCACCAGAAATCTCTCTGCACCATAGTCACCCCTTCCGTTTTCGATTCCGAGCAGAAGCAAGTAGCTGTGGTGAATTCCCGAAGCCTGTTTTTTGTTTTGTTGAACATGTTAATTTTGTAATCTCAATCCCGCTAGAGGACCCGAGTTAGCGATAGTAGGGTGAAGACTGTCGCTATGTCGGAAGTTAAACCTTCGTCTTCTTTTCATTTTCCTTGAACAAGAGGTGTTTAAGATTTTCATTTTGTATTGTCTCCGGTTTTGTTTGATCCATTTTTGTGATCTCTTATTTCCTCCCTGTTCTTCACTCATTCGATCATGGGGAATCAGATATGGTTTCGGTAACCATTCCGGATGTAAACCGTCATCTCTTCCTCCGTGTTTTTTTTCTCTCTGCGCATTCTTACTTGTTCCCCCCATTTCTGATCATCTCTGTTTTTCATTGTTGTTCATATTTTCCCACTTCCGCTTTATATTTCGGATCGCATTTATTCGCCATATGAGCTCTAAGAGTGATGGCTCCAAAGAGAGGAACATGGCTCACCGGATTTAATCCCGTAGTAAATGCCAATGCCTCATCTCTTCTCGTCCTGTTTCTTTTATCATTGTTCTTTCTGTCAAAGTGTAAATGTGCATGCGCGAATGAATTCCAGACCCATCATGGGTTCCCTGGGTTCAAAGGTTCGCAAATCATTGAAGTCCAAACACTGCTTCGGTGCTTCCAGTCGTCATCTGGACTTTCGATCTCATTTTTCATGTTTCATGCTCCTTGTTATTTTCTATCCTCGTATCTCTTCCCGTGAGTTATTCGAATATGTCTCTGCGGTTTTTGCTGTCTAATCCTTGTCGCACGTCGACAAAGTTTGTTAAGACGATTCTACACTACCACTCGTCCCATATCTGTCTGGTTTAAAACTCTCTTCTCCGGTACTACCATAAAGGAGCTATGTTCTGGTTATGCTTTGTATGTACTTCTTATCATCTTTCTTCTCATTTGGTTGTTGTAACAAGGAGAACTAGTATTCTCTCCCTTTTCTGCTCTGTTCAAGGATATTTTGTTTTTGATCTGCTAGAGTTTTTTTTTTTTTTCGTGCTTCATCTCTCCTGTCCACTTTGGATGTTATTAGATAGTTTAACTCCTAACCTTGGCTAGATCCATGATTTGATTCAGAGTCTTACTATACATACATCAATATTTAGTTTGTTTCTAGTTTATTCTTGTAGACTGGATTAAGGCTCTGTGCGATCCAGCAAGAGAAAGGCGCGTACTATCATTCTTCTTGATCCACCGTGTTCAATCTATAAGGAATATTATACATGTATTACTCATATGTTACATATGTTATATTCCTTCTATATCTTTACCTCTCTAGATTGTACTTAGGCATACTTTGTGTACGTTTTTAGTTTGTAATTAGGTCTCTTTCATTGTAATTGAGTAGACCCGGTTCTGCAAGACACCGGTCCACTGGTTAGATAAAACCCTTCTTCTCTGGCTACTGTAGCTAAGTAGCTTTTCCATCTTTCTCTTGTACTAGAGTCTTCTCTCTGTACGAACTCAAGTAGTTCTCGTTCTTCTCTCGATTCTTAATGGAAATTGCAGTCTTTCTTGATCGAATTTAGCATGGTATCAGAGCTTAGGAGCTCGTAGATCTGGAGAATGAGCGATAAGGAAGAAGAATCCCAAATCGAGAAAGAGAAAGAAGAACCAGAAATCGAGAAGGAACAAGGAAAAATGACGGCGAATCCCAGCGCTTCAATCGACCCCTCAGATCCGCTTTACGTCCATGTAACAGAACAACCAGGGCAAGCTCTGGTTCCAAAATTCACCGGAGAAGGTTTCCTCTCCTGGAAATCCAACATGCGACGGGCACTCAGGGCTAAAAACAAGCTAGGGTTCGTCGACGGCAGTATAAAATGTCCCAGTCCTCAAGATCCCACCCGTGTCGCAGCCTGGGAGAGAGCCAACTCTCTTGTCGTCTCATGGATCATATCGTCGCTCGCGCCAAACATCGGGAGGTGTATAATGTTCGATGACAACCCGAAGGAAGTTTGGGAATGGATTTGCCGACGATATGAGAAAAAGAACCTCACCACTCTTCACGGGATCAAGAAACAGATGGCAAACTTGAAGCAAGGACAAGATAATGTCACAGACTACTTCCTAAAGGTGCGAGAAATTTGGACAGAGTATGAGCTTGCCCTTCCCATTGAGGCTTGCGGCTGTTGCGACGAGTGCAAAGCAAAGGATACCCAGAAAAAACAGAGAGAAAAAGAGCAACTCGTACATTTCTTGATGGGACTCGACATCTCGTATACCCATCTACGAGGTCAAATCCTCGCAACAAAGGAAACCCCAAACCTAGAGGAGGCATTCTCAATCATCATACAAGAAGAAGAACAACAGAAAGGATCCACCGATTCGAAGGAAGAAAATGATCGTTCTGTAGCCCTAGGTGCGAAGGATTTTGGGAACTTCGGCGGAGCGAGTAAAGGAAAAAACTTCTCCAACTCCGGGAACCCTAAAAACCCAACACGAAGAAGCACGACTAGGGTTCCCAACTCCGGCAAGAAAGAAACACTGAAGTGCAATAATTGCGGGAAGACCGGCCACATCAAGGCGGAGTGCTGGTGGTTGGTAGGCTTTCCCAACGACGAAAGCAAGAAAAATAGAGAAATCCGTGTGGGATCTGTCACTGAAGAAGAAAGCAAGGCAACCTCTTCAAGAAGTCAAGACACTTCTGAATCTCCAGTTAGCGGGTTCACGACAGACCAGCTGAACCAGTTGGTTAATTTCCTTCAACAACACAAGGGAGACAACAAGAGCAGTGCCCTAACCACCTTCGGTGATTTTTCAGGTAAATCCCATACTATAATTAACTTCTTGCCATGTCTGAGTTTAAACAGAAATCCTGTGCTTCGTGAGTTAGAAAATTCCTGGATCCTAGATTCCGGAGCAACAGAACATATAACCGGAAATAAAATTCTGCTGTCTAATTGCAAACTAGTAAATGGGATTAGAGAAATTACCCTCCCAGATGGGCACAAGAGGGCTGTCTGTTGCACTGCTGATTTAACCGTGGATGGAATAAAATGCTTAGAAAACATCATGTATGTTCCTTCCTTTAAATTTAACCTGATATCTGTCTCAAGATTGGTAGAATCTTTGGGTGTCCAAATCACTTTCTGTGACAGGTCTTGTTTTCTGCATGATTTCGAAAAGAATATCTCCAAGAGAATTGGAAGACAAGTTTGTGGATTATATTTCATTGATATGTTTGCTTTTGGTAGTTTTATTTCTGAAAAAAGGACTGACCTACCTGTTTGTGCCACCACCTCTGATGAGTCTGTTGGACTAAACAATTCTGATAAGGCTTTTCTGTGGCACAACAGAATGGGGCATGTTCCCCTGAACAAGCTAGGTAAAATTCCTGGAATAAATCTGCCTAAATGCACCACCAGTAAGTCTAGTATTCTGCCTTGTACTGTATGCTTCAAGGCAAAATCTAAAAGACAAAAATTCACTTCATCTGAAATTAAAACCACATATCCCTTTGAGTTGATTCATGTAGACATTTGCGGTCCTATGAGAGTGGAAACAACAGAAGGGCACAAGTATTTCCTCACAATAGTTGATGACTACTCTAGGGGAACTTGGATAAGATTGCTCAAACAGAAATCCGAAGGAATGAAAAGGATAAAGGAATTTATCCTTCTCATTGAAACACAAATGAACACAAAGATAAAAACTATTAGAAGTGACAACGCAAAGGAATTAGGTAAATCTCTAGAGGGAATAGAATTTTTCACAAGTAGAGGCATAATTCACCAGACCAGCTGTCCTCATACCCCCCAGCAGAATGGGGTGGTAGAAAGGAAACAGGGTCACATCATGCAAGTTGCTAGGGCTTTCCTTTTCCAATCTGGTTTAGATCATAGTTTCTGGGGTCATTGTGTTGAGCAGGCTGCCTATGTAATTAATAGAACTCCCAGCAAGGCTATTATGCACCTTACCCCTTATGAAATGCTATACAAGACTAAACCTGACTATAATAAGATAAAAAGCTTCGGATGCCTCTGCTATATGACAAATATTGACCCCAACAGAAGCAAACTAGACCCTAGAGCTTATACCTGCATCTACCTTGGGGACTGTAGAAATACCAAAGGGTATAAAGTTCTGTCCCTGGAACTCAATACTATTAAAACCAGCCGTGATGTCACCTTCTTCGAGCATATCTATCCCCTAAGAGATGAGGTCTGGAAAAATCTTTTCAAAACAGACAGAGAAGATACCGATGCTCTCATGCCCTCTACCCACCAATTCACAGAAACAGAAAACCCCACTCCTGAGAGGTTAGACCCACATACTGAAACAGATACCATAGAAACTGATCAGAACACTCTCCAAGAATCTGAACAGTCCACAGAAAACACCACAACTGAACATCAATCTCCTCAAGACCCAAATCCTACAACAGATACCACTGTCCTTAGGAGATCCTCCCGAGTCCATAGATTTCCCAGCAAATATGATGACTATATCTGCTCTACATCAACAAACCATGAGGACACTTTTTCTGCCATTTTGGCTGCTAGGCTTGAACAAGGAAATCCAAACAATTACAGCCAACCCACACTCAATAGTCTCACAGATCACATACCTAAACACAAAATTTCCTCTCATTCCCTTGGCGAAGATACCAGCACTTTCCTTGACAGAATCTACAGCCTAGATGAACCTCCCAACTACAAAACAGCCATCAAGGATCCTAGATGGATCAATGCTATGAAAGAAGAATTTGAAGCCTTAAAACTCAACCATACATGGTCCATTGTTGATCTCCCTAAGGGGAAGAAACCCATTAGCTGTAAATGGGTCTACAAAACTAAACTTAAGGCGGATGGCACCCTTGAAAGGTTCAAGGCAAGACTTGTAGTTCGAGGGTTCACTCAAAAACATGGTTTGGACTATGAAGAAACCTTTTCTCCTGTCATAAAACTTACAACCATTAGAGCCCTAGTCATCATAGCCATTAAGAGGGGATGGGTTTTAGACCAACTTGACATTAACAATGCCTTCCTTCATGGCGACTTGCATGAGGAAGTATACATGAACTTACCCGAAGGACTAAAAGTTCATGGAACAAATAAAGTGTGCAGATTACATAAATCTCTTTACGGACTCAAACAAGCCTCTCGTCAATGGTATGAGAGGCTCACTAAGTTCTTAAAGGTCTTAGGTTTTCAGCACTCTCAAAACGATTATTCCCTTTTTGTGAAGAAAGGAAAAAACAGTATTACCCTCCTAGGCATCTACGTAGATGATATACTAGTGGTTGGGAATGACACAAGAGAAATCAAATGTCTAAAGAAACAGCTGGACAAAGAATTTAAAATAAAGGACTTGGGAAGGATAAACTATTTCCTAGGGATAGAATTTCTAGAAGCAAAGGGAGGAATAATCATGTCCCAACAGAAATACACAAGACAGATAATCAAGGACTTTGGAATGGACCAATGCAGAGCCTCTGCAGCCCCTCTCCCAAGTAACCTTAAACTTTTCCAAGATTCTGGTTCCAAGCTTGAAAATCCTACTCTTTACAGATGCCTGATAGGAAAACTGAACTTCCTTACCAATACCAGGCCTGACATCTCCTTTGCTGTTCAATTTTTAAGTCAATTCCTTCAGTCCCCAACAACAGAACACTTAAAGGCAGCATATCACACTCTATCATATATAAAGGGAACTTCAGGTTACGGTCTCTTTTTCAGCAGCAAGGATGATTACAACCTTGTTGCATATTGTGATTCAGATTGGGCTTCATGCCCAATCACAAGAAAGTCGATATCTGGTTACTACATACTTCTTGGTGGTTGCCCTTTAAGTTGGAAATCAAAAAAACAGGTCTCTGTTTCTCTATCATCTGCAGAAGCAGAATATAGAGCAATGAGGCAAGTGACCAGTGAATTAAGCTGGCTAAGTAGGCTTCTTACTGAAATGGGTTTGCAAAATATCACACCAATTCCTCTAAATTGTGACAACCTTGCTGCAATACACATAGCTAAAAACCCCGTTTCTCACGAACGGACAAAACACATCGAACTAGATTGCCATTTTGTGCGTGAGAAATTGCAGGAAGGTTTGATACATGTCCAGTACGTGAGCAGCAAACAGCAGTTAGCCGATGTCATGACGAAGTCCTTACCAGGTAAGAACTATCACAGTTTATTTGAATCTCTGGGTTTACAGGAATGCAGTGATCATGGCTGAGTCAATGGAAGCTGACAGAAGCAAATGGCATTTTTTCACCCTGTACAGAGGCGCAAACAGTACCATTTGAGGGGGGGTATAAGGAATATTATACATGTATTACTCATATGTTACATATGTTATATTCCTTCTATATCTTTCCCTCTCTAGATTGTACTTAGGCATACTTTGTGTACGTTTTTAGTTTGTAATTAGGTCTCTTAATGTAATTGAGTAGACCCGGTTCTGCAAGACACCGGTCCACTGGTTAGATAAAACCCTTCTTCTCTGGCTACTGTAGCTAAGTAGCTTTTCTATCTTTCTCTTGTACTAGAGTCTTCTCTCTGTACGAACTCAAGTAGTTCTCGTTCTTCTCTCGATTCTTAATGGAAATTGCAGTCTTTCTTGATCGAATTTAGCACAATCAGACACCGATTTTGGCGTTGCAAACCAGGCCTCTTCATCCATACTTTGTCAATCTGTTTATATTTTGTGATCTGATCAATCTCGTTGTTTTAGTGTGTTCCTGTTGTGTTTTGCCCTTTTCATTACAGGACACTTATGTTGTCTTCACACTGGTTCCTCATGTTCTGGCACTGGAATTGGTTCGAGCTTAACGATCTCAGTTGGAAACGAGGAATTTATGTTACCCTCTCTACGGTATTTATCTCTCATACTGCTTTGTCTATTATTCTTTCATAGTGTTGGAATAACTCACTGATCTATTCAGTAAACATGCTGTTCTTTTGTATTGTTGATATTTTTGATGCTCACATGTTCATGCATGCACTACTCGTTCCTTTATGAGGAGTTTATCTTGTTTATCTGATGCGCGATACTATATTTGTTTTCAGCTCTTCTTGATTATAATCAGTTCATTTTGTAGATTAATTGCCGTTTGGTTTTGATTAATTCTAAATTCTCTAGACCTTTATACGTTTACAGTCGCCGAAATTTCGTTTACCTTGTACAAATGTTCTCCTTTCTCGGTATAATTATGGGCTGATAACTTCCTCTACAATCGATACATAGGATTTAGATTAGTAATTTCAAGTTAGGCTCCTTTCTCCTGTAAAAAAAAACATAGACAATAAAACGAAATAAAGTAGTAACCCACACTTTAGGAATAATTGTGCATATTCAACTTTATCATTTAAGTTCATGTTATGTTTGCTTGGTTGTTTATCTTCCAATTCAAATTCATAATTATATATATTATATGCTCATGTTATAGATTAGCTTGGCAATTGTTGGACCTAGTCCAATATAGAGGCCCAATACCTAGGTGGCCCTAGCAAGCCAATTAGGTTGCCTACTTTAGAAAAGCCTTAGGTTTGGGTATCCTCCATGAATACGAGTCCTAGACACGGTCCATGGGAGGAATACCCGTTTCCCTTAAAATTTTTCAAATCATCCTCTAAAGTCAGAATAAAATGCACAATCAATCAATCATCCATTTCCAAATCAATCTAAAAATCCAACGAGCCAAACGCACTTCAAAATCAAACTCTCTCATACTCTCACACCAAACACACTTCAAAATCATTCTCTTTCATACTCTCTCATCATACACACTCTAAAATCAATTCCTCTCACACTCACCCATTATACACTCTTCAAGACCGATCCTCTCATACTCCGAAACCATATATTCTTCATGAACTCTTCAAACTTAAAGCTTTTCGCACCCAACATTAAATACTCTTCTTACACTCATTAGACACACTTCAAACTCACAAAGCATTTGAAATGCTTCCAAAATTTCCAATATCAAACTTCAAACTCCGTCCAAACTCCAATTGTCTCATAGATTCAAATCATCTTCCAATCTCAATTTCAAAGGCCAAACCAAGCCCAATTCTAAGCCCCAAATCCAGCTCATTCATAGGGTCCAACCCGGCCCAATTTCAAAGGTCCAATCTGGCCCACATTTCAAGGCCCAAATCCGGCTCATTACCTCCATTCGATCCCGGTTTAGTTTCAAATCCAATTCACCTTCAATTCCAATTCAAAT